>JACXVL010000272.1:44566-88919 GCA_014898675.1 Athelia sp. TMB | reverse complement strand
AAGGAAGGTATTTCAGCGACTTCGGCATTTTTACAGAACTTTCCCACAATATCGCGTTCCGCGCACGCGGATTTGGCGGGAACCCATGGTATGAAACGATTCCATAAATGGACTCGTAATTTGTCACTTTGGTGAGTACTAGCTACAACACCCTTCCATGCAAACGCGCTCACGCACATCATGAAGCTCCTCTGGTGCCTGGGCAGAGGCCCCAGAAGTGGCCTCTGGTGTGAACAATGCACCCACTACTACCTCAAGCACCCAGTGGACAGAGGCTGAAGAAACCAAGTTGATTGAGTTTCTGATAAGCAAGAAGAAAGACGGTAGAGAAGGTGAAGGGGGCAACTTCACCAAGACGATATAAAATGCAGAACACTGTAGAGACGCTGGGTCACTGTACCTCAACAGATCCTTTGCTAGAGGTGGGGGAATCCATGAGAAAGAGCTGGAACTGCTGCGCCACTGCCGATCGTGCTATAATATATAATGTTATTGATTCCAATATCTGAGGATCTCATCTACTGATGCACCGATCTTTACGCAACAGTATGTACTTGACATAATAGCCCCTCCGGGTTCCGTCCTGTTCCATTCCCGAAATCTCGGAAAATCCAAATTTTGAATTTTAATCCTGTATCCGTTTACAACCTAAGGGTGCTATGGTATTCAAATTCAAGGGTTTACAATGTAGAAACAGGATCAAAAGAGCCTCTGCAAAGGCCTCATCTCTGTGGGCTTGCATAGGGGAAAATGTAGGTTTTATGCTAATTATTGGGCAACAATGACCTTCCTGTGTCTTTTCCTGAGCATCAGAGGGCTAGATGTCAAATATTATATTACTAAGCATACTATGGGTCCAAAACATGAGCTCGCATGGGAACAAGCTCAATTACAAATGATGTCTCATTGAAGGCATGCATCCAGGATATTTTCAAATGCTATTTCTTCATTACTGTTAAAGGCTATAGGACAGAGGCAAAAAGTATAGGCAACTAGAAGCGAAATCAGGAAGCTTGATTGAGCACAATAGTGTACAAACTCACCTAGAAGCAAAATCAGGAAGCTGGAGTTCTTCCTATCACTTCTAGGTCTTATATACTGTGCTACATCCTATCTAAGTGGAAGGATAGCTACTGACACGTCATATAACCGATAGGAATGGAGTATAGCAAAGCTCCGAGACTGTAGGATAATTAGATCAAAAGTCCGCACTGAAAGGAAGTAAATAGATAAAAGTGATGGAACTGCCAAACTGTTGATGGAGTGTTGTAGGGTGTTCTACAACGTTGTAGGACATTGTAGAACGCTGTAAAGACACTGGGTCACTGTATCTCAATATAAAAGGAGGATCATTTTGGCATGGCTTGTCACTCAGCACTCCCATAAACACCACAACACTGTGTTTGGTCAGTGCATTTATTTGTCTATTAGATAACAGATTGTGCCAGTGGGCTGACATGCACATTTGATCTTCACTGATTCACTGCTATTATTTCCAGCAGACTAGCACAGCCTATGTAGACATCCCTTGTGTGCACCACAACATCCACAATTTCAGCGCACCAGAAATTGAGTGCTACTTTGACGCTAAGTGTCATGTCATCAGAAAAATTGATATTGATAGACCTGAGTTCGTTTCAGTGTATATCTTGTACTGGATCAAAGATCCGTGCCTACCTGTCAATGCTGTGCTCTTTGATCATGCAGGTCAAGTGTTCCAAGGAGAAGTCATGATATTCAAGAAGAAAATTCACAGTTCTAGGCTCGTGAACTGTCGTAAAGGTGATGATGTAAGCTCTCTGAGAATAGCTACCTAGTGACGACAATCAGACCACCTGTCTATCTTTATTGATGGTAATCTAGGTGGCTGTGTATGCGGGTTTAACCAAGTTGTTGTCATGTGTTGTTGGTTGGTCCCGGTGTGAGATTCAAGGTGATTGCCGATCTCAACTAATCAGACATAAATATTATAACTGCACCCTCTTGCTACTTGAAACTTTGCAATTGTACACATGCAAAAACACCACAAAAATGGAAAATTCGCCTCTCCTGGTGGAACAAATTGGAGGTGTATGTACGGTGATGATGTCACAATCATCCAACAATGACAATGAGTGAGTCTTGTCGTGTTGACATAGCAAGCACAGTATCTGACCTGAATTTTCTGCTTTCCCCTTTCCATTTTAATTGCAGCCTGAAGCTCTTCAGCACTACATCGAGGTTGAGATGAGAGGCCTACCTTTGCATGAGAACCATTGAGGTAATCTTCAACCATACAGCTCTGTCATATACAATGACTTCTTGATCAGTCTGAAAAGGAGACTTTCAAGACACTGTGATATGCTGTTTTTCCAGGTTCCCAATGCTGAACCCTGAATGTGTTCCATCGTGAAGGCCTTGGTGGAAATTGGAAGGTCAGCATTATGGACCTGTTGCTGCCTCCCTGGGCAACGAAGGAGTTCTACCTTGGCAAAAATCTTGCTGATACACCCACAAGATACACTGCCGTAATGGCCTTATTGTTCCATAAGAGCGATGTCACATCAGTAGTGGGCACCATGAGAATCATTGTTCTGGAGCACCTAGTGGATCATGTGGACAGGCTGGTCAACGTGGATGAGAGTGAAATGCCTTTGGTTGGGAAAGCTGTTAAAGGCTATAGGACAGTGGCAGACAGCTTAGGCAGACTAGAAGCAAAATCAGGAAGCTATACATTGCAATAAATATCTATCTAACACACCTAGAAGCGAAATCAGGAAGCTAGAGTCCTTCCTGTCGCTTCTAGGACCTATATACTACTCTATGTCCGAGGAGCTAATGTAGAGTCCGAACTTGTAGGAGATAAATAGCCAAAACTCCGGTCAACAAGGAGATAAATAACTGAACATATAGGCATCACAGAACTGTCACAAGTCTTGATGAAATGTTCGAGAAGTTGCTAGAACGTTGTAGAGTGCTGTAGGGACACTGGGTCAATGATCTCCAACAGCCCCCCCTGACCCAGTGGGTCTCCAGGCTCCACAAATTGTCTAATCACCAGTAGAGCGAGGTAGAACATCCATGCCTTCTCTGCAAGCAAGAACCTTGACCTTGGCCAACTCCTTGGTCAACAAGTCAGCAGAGTTCTCTGTGCCAGGAATGTGTCTTGGTGTGATGATTCCAAGCTCAACTGTCAGTGACGCCTTAGCCAGTACCACTTGCGATCCAAGTGCTCCATGCGTCCATGGAGTCTCTGGACCAGCCAACACATCTTTGACTGATTCCTTGCACTTGGAGAAGACTAGCGGAGGCGGAAAATGCAAAAGTGTTAGCAAGACACTCAGATAAAGCACACATTCTGCCGAGAAAGAGACTCACGGGTCCACAAGCCAGGGAGCATATGTCAGGACCTGTGGATACCTTGGACAGAGCAATAGGTTTGAGAGTGATAAGAGAGAGCAAACAATGGTTGAGTAGAACAGGTTATAGATTGACGAAAGAGGTCTGTGAGATGGAGAACATTGACACAGGCCTAGGCAGTTTATATATACATGATAATAGTACCACAATTGGCTATAAATAAGCGGGGGCCGCTGATGAAGCGGCTGACTGAGCCAGATAAAAGTCACAAGACTTGGAACATGAACTTGACAAGGTAACAGTGAATATCAACCCGTGTGGCTGTACTTGTTTACGGATGCTGTGCTCTCGCAACGAGAGCATGGTGGTTTTAAAAGTGCTGGCCAGTGGCCAGCATGGTGGTTTTATACATGACACAAGCGGGGTCGTGACAGCATATTGCCGTCTTCGAGGTTACTCACGGTGTCGGCGGCCACTGCGAGCACAGGCGTGTGGAACGAGCTGCTCATATTCAAATAGTGTACAGAGATGGAGAGGAGACCTAAGAAAAGAGACGAGACTAATGAGGGGATCCTTGCTAACCAACACTGTGGGTCAAAGCGGCAAACTGCTATACCGCGGAGTTCTCTATTCGACAGAAATACTACATCTGAGAATTCCATCTTCTCTAACTACAGTTGAACTTTATGTAAATGAAAAAGCAATTCAATTATTTTAAGTTAATCTAGATCTGGAGGACCCGGGCTACCTATTTCCGCCTGTTTTTAGTCATTATCATCCTCCAATTTGAAAGAGTTCGCGAGAGCTATAAGCACTTCTGGATTAGGTGAGAGGCATGCCGGTAGCACCCCCAGTGGTAGCATTTTGTCTAATGACCTGACTATCACCAGAAAAACCTTTTGATGAATTCCCGGCTGCAGTCATAGCATGGCGTGGGAAGCTCTTGCCTATAACACCAACAGCACCAGGAGCAGCCACCACAGAGATCACATGACAAGCGTTCGGCAGACAGCGAAACATATCATTTGTAAAATCATGTTTAGGGCTTAAATTAAAATGCAGCAGGATAACAAAGCAAAATTATATTGGTCATACATAATATACATATTTAGTGCTACTAAAAGAGTATGATAAGCCCCTATCTCAAAATAGCAAAGTAAAACTACAGCATTTTTAGCTGCTTACACCTGTGCCATGTATAGCGGCACAGGCACAGGGGGGAAGGTCTCAAAAAACAAAACACGTGCCGGCCGGAAGCGAATCCAAAATGAGCATGGGCAGCGTAGCGAGCACGGGGTTAGGTGGGCGAGCGATCATAATGGTAAGTGGATAGGGATGTGCGTGGAGGGGACGGTCTGGCACTGTGTGGGTGGATGGGTGAGGACGGTGGCTAGTGCACCGGGAGCGCATGTGCGCGACCAGCAGGCTCACTGCGTGGTGGCCCGCGGTGTTTTCCTGGGGCGGTGTGGAGACTGGGTGGTGTGTGGGGGACCATTCCGTGGATGGACTCCTGGCGGGCGGGCAGGCAGTGCGAGACATGAGGAAGCTGGAGTTCTTCCTGTCACTTCTCACCAGTACATGCAGGGCATAATACAAAACCCCTGGTAATTAACACCTATGAATTTCTATTAACGCACCCAGATTTACAGTAAGTTACCATATGGTAATTACTACCCGTTATTCAAAACGCTCCCGGCACATATTTCCGGGCCTACTGGCAGCTTGTAGGCTCATCCGTACACAGCGCCGCACCGTAATTTCGGCAGGTGGGGAGGAAATATATAATTTTAGCAGAATAATATGTATATTCATTTAATTAATACAAATATTACTACTAATACTAAATATGGTGTCACAGCCCCTATTTCGATACACTCGAGAAGGGGCCGTCGACACGCTCGCGTTGGCACGTGGCGGCCCAACGCAGGGATGGGTTCGGGGCGGGTGCGATTGGGCGGGGCAGGCATGCCCGGGTGCAAGGCGGCGAGGAGGGTGGTGGGGCGTGTTTGGGCGGGGCGGGCGCATTTGGGCGGGGCGGGTGCGTGTGGGCGGGGTCGCTCGGAATGGGGTGGGGCGTGCGTGGCGCTGGGCGTGCGGGGGCAGGGACGGGTCTGGGGACGCTGGCTTGCTCAGCGCCTGTGCGGCCAGCGGTGCGTGAGGCGCGGTCAGGGCGCGTGCACGGGCGGGGCGCGCGCGCGCGGTTGGGAGGCGTGCGGGCGGGGCGTGCGGGCGGGGCATGCGGGGCTGCAGGAATGGGAGCGTGTGGGGTTGCGGGAATGGGAGCGTGTGGGGTTGCGGGAATGGGAGCGGGTGGGCGGGTACGGCTGGGGAGCGTGCGGGTATGGCTAGGGAGCGTGCGGGTATGGCTGGGGAGCGTGCGGGCGCTGCAGTTGGGCGTGCGGGATGTGCGGGATTGGGGAGCGCGTGGGTGCTGGCGTGCATTGGTCTGTGCGTGCGTGCGTCAGATACACATGCGCGTGGGGGGCAGATAGGTGGGCGCAGCGTGGCGAGCGGAACTGCGTGGGCAAGAGCGGCGCAGGCCTGCACGTAGCTCAATGGGCGAGCGCCTGCGTGTGCGCATAGCCAGGGCAGCGCAGGCGCAGTGAGCCATTGAGGGGTGTGGAGAGAGTGAGGGTGAGGAGGGGCGAGGCGATAGCGACGACAACGACGCGCGTCGCTCGATCATGATCGGGGGTTTCCGCATTTGGGCATCAGCTGTGGCTGATGCCCTCCTCGAGCATTGTGAGCTGCATTGCGCCTCCTCAGATCATTCTAATCATCCAATTATCTGATATAGCTCATAAAATATGTATATTTAGTAGCTAGGCTAATTTTTCATGATTCAAATACCATCTAGCATCTAATATTCTGTGATTTACCTGATTTTGCATGATTTCCCTCCTAAATCACTACCTACTAGCGCTCCATGGCCTGATCTATGCTCAGAAAAGTCATATTATTATCTCATATATATATCAAGATATTTTCAGTCACTTTAAAGTGGCCCAGCAGTCTGATACCAATCCAAAACACAGAATTTCATCGAAAGTATGTCATACTTTATGTGGAATGTGTACATACCTCCAATGGCTGCCAGGACTGCCCATATGCTCTCAAGTTCTCTTAATTATATATATAATGCATAAATAGACCACAGAAACAGCATAGGTCATGTCTGTAGGTCTACTGAAGCTGGTACAGCTATGACATCAAAAATAGTCTGAAATTTGGGTCCTATATTTCTACTGACCAATAAAAATTTGATCAGACCCTTTGAATGAGTTATTTGAATGTATATTGCCATGTTAAAAAACACTGAATAGGGTAGGATATGTTGTGGAAACGGGGAAGTCGAAAATACTGTCGGAAAGCATGGCGTGCACAGAGTTTCATGAATCACTTACAGCTAAACTCATAAATCTGCAGCTGTATTGGCCACATCAGAGCTACTCTATTTTTCTCAACACCAAGTCATTTAAATAGTGTATAGAATGTATATTCAAGCCTCCGATCTATCAAACCCAGTGTGGGTCAATTGCGATAGAGAGAATTGGGGTTTTGTTGAGATCATGTCTAAATATGGCATATCATGGCTATATCGCTCCGATCTCATTGCTCACACCTCCGATTGGGCTTTTCAAAGGTTTATAGTGTATTTATAAGTACCTATAGCATATTTACATGGCGCGAAGGAATAATATCGAGTGCTGGGCTCGCGATGGAGCAAACGACGTCGAATGCGACGCGCCACCGGAGCGACCGGATCGGGCGATTTGGCGGTTAAGCGCCCATCGTCTCTCTTCCTCTACCTCGATCTCGGCGACCGCAGCAACGCGGGAGAAGCGGGAGAACCGCGGTGGGCATGTAAAAAAGGTAAGTATGTATGTTTTCCCTATTTTTGCTCACTTTTATGGCATTTAGGACCGCTAGGGACTGCGCATTATGTGCTGCAGTCCCTACCAGCCCTACTCCACCCTCCCACATCGATCTGCTATCTAACAGCCCTCGCAGCCCATCTCAATGCCCATTCCCGCCGCAATTCATGTGTTCCCCCGCCATTTTACATGCCCCTTGCTAGTGCAGTCCGACATCTGGGAGCTCACACGCTCGGCAGCGCGTGTGTGGGCACATTCCGTGTCTTGTGCGCCGCGCGCTCATCATTGCCGCGCAGGCTGCTCTGCGGTTTCCGCGTCTCTGTGGATGCTGTGCCTCTACAGCCGCTGGTCTCCGCGCTTCCGCGATGTCTGCGCCTCCGCAATGCCTGCCTCGGAATGTGAACATTTATATTCACACTCCGTCCCCTCATTCCCCCGTATGCAACATATGCTACGCGCTGTCCAGAGCTCTCGAGAGTCCTTGTGAGCTTTGGCAGCGCGTATCTATTGCATCAGGGGGATTGTTTGTGGATTGCTTTCGCTTTTTTGAGGTGCTCTGCTGGCATCTCCTCGTACTTTTCTATCTGTATGCAATGTACTGACACTTTAGCTTTTTCCCTATTTCCATCTACTATCTATGCCATACCCAGCCCTGCTATAACTTCTGAACCTATGTGTGTGGCCTGAAAATATTCAGTATTTTCCAGAGAATTTCATAATGATCTATTGAAGCAAATCCCTGTGTATATACATGAATATGGCCCATAACAAATGCTTATCTGACTAATAACAGAGCAATCAAAGGAGGGAAGGAAGGGGAGGAGCAATTCCAATGCTTGAAAATTGATATTGCCAGATTGGGAAGTGTGAATATTACCAGATTGGGAAGTGTGAATAGTGCCAATAATGCCAAGGCCCGATGCTGCCAATTGGGTGGCGGAACCCGGGCAGAGCCTGCCCAAATATATGCCCGCGGGTTTTCAGCAGGCCCGGGAATATGTGCCGGGAGCGTTTTGCATAACGGGTGGTAATTACCATATGGTAACTTACTGTAAATCTGGGTGCGTTAATAGAAATTCATGGGTGGTAATTACCAGGGGTTTTGAATAAAAGCTACATGTACACCTGCACTTCTAGGTCTTATTCACTGTGCCACATCCACTCTAAGCGGAAGGACCACTACTGACACATCATATTGTTGCGGAAATGAATGGCAGTGAAATCACATTATCATAGAAAAGTGAACAGACCTGGAATCGAACCAGGGACCTTAGGGAATGTGTCCTGATTTGCGCTCAGAGATGTTACCACTACACCATCTGACCTCAGGGGTGAAACCTTTCGTGCCTACCCAATCTGGTTTTCGGTTGCGAGCCCAGTGCTAACCGGCATATCTTACTGATATTGCAAATGAATACTATATAGTGCAGACTAAGACCATAGCCTCTTGTCGCCATCCACCCAGCACCATCAAGTCCAAGGTCTCACATTAGAACATATGGCTTCTCAGGTACATTTCCTTTGCTTTAGATATGCATCCTGCTTCCCATCTGATCGTCTTGCGAATAGGCACGGAGGAAGCTGGACGCGGTGGTCCATGGAATAATTACCTCCCCCACTGCAGCTTAGGGTGCACAGGACGCTGAAAATTCCCCACTTTGTCCAGATCTTGCATGGGCCGCCGCTGAGGCTGTTAGGATCTACAACTCGCTGAATGTACACTTTTTGCCATACTAGCGGCTCGCTGGCTAACTCTTTTATTCAGTTCCACTCATTGAGTTCTCCAGAACATTGCTGAATTCTCAAGCGCGTGCCAACTACAGCCACCAAGGCCAAATCGATCACCTCATGGTGGGACTCTAAAATCAATTCATCGTCTTTTAGCGATCGGTGGACCACACATATCTTTTGCACATGCGCAGCCTGGGAGATATCTTCAATTCATTTCAAACAGCAATGAGAAGGGTGTATAACATCTACTCCGGTGTGCAGCCTCTACCCAACCCGCTTCCCCCCGCCTTGGGTACTACAATGGGCCTGAGGGCCCCACCCACGGCCCCACTCCCAACTCGTGCAGCCCCAGCTATCCTGACACCCCGTGCGGCTCCAATGGCTGCTGCCCCGGCCCCAACGGCTGCTCCAGCGCCTCTTCTGATGGCTGGATGGCTGCTCTGGTACCTCCCCTAATGCCCGCTACGGCGCCTTCCGTGGTTGAAAACTCATTCTTCTTTTACATGTTTGCTTCGCAGGCTCCACGGGCCAGCAGGGCCTCGACCAGTGTGGCCTCGACCGGCAAGACCCCCGGCAAAGAGAAACCTTCCAAAAAGGCCCCGCCAGCAATGCTCCTGCCAGCGGTGCTCCCGCCAGCGAAGCCTCCACCCGCCAGTGCCAGTGCAAGGGCAAGGCCCACGCCGTTGACCAGAATCCACCCACCACCACGCTAGCCCTGCTCCCGCTCAGCCGCTCGCCACACCCACGCGCGGAGCTCTGCCTTCTCGCGGCCACACGCACGCAGCACCCGTCTAAGCAGCGCCCTGCTTCGCCTCCGCCACGCATGGCTGCACCATCCACACAGCAGCAATGTGTGCTCGCCAAGGCTGCCTGCCCACGTCGTCAAGCCCGTTCATCCACAGAGTGCTCAGCCACGTGGGGCCCTATCTGTCTCGCACTGCCTGCCCGCCCGCCAGGAGTCCATCCACGGAATGGTCCCCCACACACCACCCAGTCTCCACACCGCCCCAGGAAAACACCGCGGGCCACCACGCAGTGAGCCTGCTGGTCGCGCACATGCGCTCCCGGTGCACTAGCCACCGTCCTCACCCATCCACCCACACAGTGCCAGACCGTCCCCTCCACGCACATCCCTATCCACTTACCATTATGATCGCTCGCCCACCTAACCCCGTGCTCGCTACGCTGCCCATGCTCATTTTGGATTCGCTTCCGGCCGGCACGTGTTTTGTTTTTTGAGACCTTCCCCCCTGTGCCTGTGCCGCTATACATGGCACAGGTGTAAGCAGCTAAAAATGCTGTAGTTTTACTTTGCTATTTTGAGATAGGGGCTTATCATACTCTTTTAGTAGCACTAAATATGTATATTATGTATGACCAATATAATTTTGCTTTGTTATCCTGCTGCATTTTAATTTAAGCCCTAAACATGATTTTACAAATGATATGTTTCGCTGTCTGCCGAACGCTTGTCATGTGATCTCTGTGGTGGCTGCTCCTGGTGCTGTTGGTGTTATAGGCAAGAGCTTCCCACGCCATGCTATGACTGCAGCCGGGAATTCATCAAAAGGTTTTTCTGGTGATAGTCAGGTCATTAGACAAAATGCTACCACTGGGGGTGCTACCGGCATGCCTCTCACCTAATCCAGAAGTGCTTATAGCTCTCGCGAACTCTTTCAAATTGGAGGATGATAATGACTAAAAACAGGCGGAAATAGGTAGCCCGGGTCCTCCAGATCTAGATTAACTTAAAATAATTGAATTGCTTTTTCATTTACATAAAGTTCAACTGTAGTTAGAGAAGATGGAATTCTCAGATGTAGTATTTCTGTCGAATAGAGAACTCCGCGGTATAGCAGTTTGCCGCTTTGACCCACAGTGTTGGTTAGCAAGGATCCCCTCATTAGTCTCGTCTCTTTTCTTAGGTCTCCTCTCCATCTCTGTACACTATTTGAATATGAGCAGCTCGTTCCACACGCCTGTGCTCGCAGTGGCCGCCGACACCGTGAGTAACCTCGAAGACGGCAATATGCTGTCACGACCCCGCTTGTGTCATGTATAAAACCACCATGCTGGCCACTGGCCAGCACTTTTAAAACCACCATGCTCTCGTTGCGAGAGCACAGCATCCGTAAACAAGTACAGCCACACGGGTTGATATTCACTGTTACCTTGTCAAGTTCATGTTCCAAGTCTTGTGACTTTTATCTGGCTCAGTCAGCCGCTTCATCAGCGGCCCCCGCTTATTTATAGCCAATTGTGGTACTATTATCATGTATATATAAACTGCCTAGGCCTGTGTCAATGTTCTCCATCTCACAGACCTCTTTCGTCAATCTATAACCTGTTCTACTCAACCATTGTTTGCTCTCTCTTATCACTCTCAAACCTATTGCTCTGTCCAAGGTATCCACAGGTCCTGACATATGCTCCCTGGCTTGTGGACCCGTGAGTCTCTTTCTCGGCAGAATGTGTGCTTTATCTGAGTGTCTTGCTAACACTTTTGCATTTTCCGCCTCCGCTAGTCTTCTCCAAGTGCAAGGAATCAGTCAAAGATGTGTTGGCTGGTCCAGAGACTCCATGGACGCATGGAGCACTTGGATCGCAAGTGGTACTGGCTAAGGCGTCACTGACAGTTGAGCTTGGAATCATCACACCAAGACACATTCCTGGCACAGAGAACTCTGCTGACTTGTTGACCAAGGAGTTGGCCAAGGTCAAGGTTCTTGCTTGCAGAGAAGGCATGGATGTTCTACCTCGCTCTACTGGTGATTAGACAATTTGTGGAGCCTGGAGACCCACTGGGTCAGGGGGGGCTGTTGGAGATCATTGACCCAGTGTCCCTACAGCACTCTACAACGTTCTAGCAACTTCTCGAACATTTCATCAAGACTTGTGACAGTTCTGTGATGCCTATATGTTCAGTTATTTATCTCCTTGTTGACCGGAGTTTTGGCTATTTATCTCCTACAAGTTCGGACTCTACATTAGCTCCTCGGACATAGAGTAGTATATAGGTCCTAGAAGCGACAGGAAGGACTCTAGCTTCCTGATTTCGCTTCTAGGTGTGTTAGATAGATATTTATTGCAATGTATAGCTTCCTGATTTTGCTTCTAGTCTGCCTAAGCTGTCTGCTTTGGTCCTATAGCCTTTAACAGCAACTAGAGGCGAAATCAGGAAGCTGGATTGAGCACAGTAATGTACAAACTCACCTAGAAGCGAAATCAGGAAGCTGGAGTTCTTCCTGTCACTTCTAGGTCTTATATACTGTGCTACATCCTATTTAAGCGGAAGGGTAGCTACTTACACGTCATATATGTGATAGGAATGGAGTATAGCAAAGCTCCAAGACTGTAGGAATAATAGATCAAAAGTCCGGACTGAAAGGAAGTAAATAGATAAATATGATGGATCTCTCAAACCATTGATGAGACATTGTAGGGTGTTCTACAACATTGTAGAACACTGTAAGACATTGTAGAGACACTGGGTCACTGTCCAGTAAGAACATGATGTTGTGTTATATGTTATCAGCATCTTATACACGGAGGATCTATCTCCTTTGTTCTATGTCGAAGGTGTTGACACTGACCCAGTGTCTCTACTATTGTGAGTTCTACTGCCAAATTGAATCCCTCTAACTAAAATTTACAGTTTGTTCCGGAGCAGGCTCAGTAGTGGCACTTCTGGCAGTCAAGGGACTATATCCTAGTATGGATACATGAGGCCTCACATGGTGATATATTAGAGAACAATGGCCCTTTCACGGTAGATCCTTCACCCAATTTTAATTGAGCTTATTACTCACCTCACTTCAGTCCGAGGAGGAGTGGCTGAACGTGATTACTTTGTGGAACAGTCATGATGTGGGTCTCTGCTTCCACCGCTCGGTCTCTGCAATTTCTGTACACCCGCGGAACAGATCATTGTGGTGCTTGTGTCACTTTAGTGACTGTGTTGCATCAAGATATTCAAACAAGTCATGTCCGAAATCACTCATAATTTGAAGAAGATTGATTGCCATAGTAGTTGTGTGTAATTTGAATTACTCGTTATCCACCCACTATATTTGCTACCGTCGAGTTCCCGCTGTGAGCTTGGTTTATGGGTTTTAAACCTTAGGTTATCGGGTCAGTCGTTAGACCGGAGTTGCCTAATCGGTTCGGGGGTTTATAGTGTGCGAATCAGGAGTTGTTACTAACCAAAACAGGCTAGTATAGTAAGACTAGTCGCTTGACTGAAGTCTACTAAAAGAAAAACAAATGAAATCGAAAAACAAATATTCAGAGCCTGAGCTGCTGAATCAGTTGTTCGACGAAAGGGATTGGCCGAAAACAAAGATAAAAGTTCTTACCACGTAGGTTACTTCTGTCTCTCAAACTTCACTTAGGACTGCGAAACAAACAAACAAAAACCTGGAGCTCTCTGGCTCAAACTTCACTTGGCACGATACAGACAGAGACAAAAAATACTGACGGAACAAAACACAACACAGACAAAAACAGACACACACAAAGACAAACAAACACGTTACTGGTGTTCAGACGTTCACAAGGTTACTGGAGTCAATCACTTTATTGACTGTAGCAACTATACACTGGAGCACGTTGTCTTGGTTCAAGGAAGAGGGGTGCTCAAGGGTGCATAACTAAAACTACTGAAAGTGCGGTCCTTATATACTATTCTAACATTCCATATTAGGACACTTTCCCACGACCATGAAGGTACTCATCCATGACTGTGCAGATATCCACTGACCTGAACTCTGATTGGCTAGTAAAAATAGGCAAACCCATGTTTCGAATATTCTGAGAATTGTTGCTATTTTTCCAAGAATTGATCTTTCAATCCTGTCAACTTGTCATTCTCATGTTTTCTGACATATCAAACACAGCCGCCTATTGATCAGGTGACTCTGACATAGCCATGTGACATCTTTATTCAATGGAAAATAGTTTCTGGGTTCTGAATTCTTTATGACTGAATATTTGCAGGCTTGGCTCTTTTTCTGACAAACTAAGAGTGCTTCCGATTGTTTCTAGCTTCAGGGAGTCGCTAGGGCTTTCCACTGTCTCGGGGCAATCACCATGACTTTCTCGTGCACATTTAATGATCTGCGAGTCACAAAAGAAGCATGCTGTGGGATCTTCGCATTTCTGAAATGGGATGTTGTATGATCAGCGCTCTGTGCCAACCGATTGACAGGCTCCTTCAAACTTTATTGGAACTGGTCCCGATCCAAGAAGCTTCTTTCTCATTGTTTGGGTGGGAGCCGCATGGGAATGGTGCCCTTTCAATTCAATGAGCGACAAAATAAAGACATACAATCTGGTGAAACCGGCCTCAGTGTATTGAACTGAAGGTGGATCGAAATAAACTTTTCACAAATGGCAGCATGTGATCTTGCAATTGCAGCTGTCCGGGATGCCGTACAATGCGGTTTAAATTCGGAGAAACTGTGCATGCCCGAGATGTCCGCATTTTCCAACTTCCTAAGGTTACCGGATTTACATAATTAGCCGGTGATTGCAATTCCTGACAGTTCTTCCCGTTTATCTCAGTTTCATGGTATTTTCACTCAGTCCAATCATGAAACAATTTCATGATATGACACCGCTTGCGCCCATCATTGTGATATTAATAGGTGGATCGGACATGAGAGAGGTTCTCAGTCGGTTGCAAGGAGTAGTTGAAAAAATCAAGATAGTGAGTCACCAGTGACTTTGAAATCAAAGTGAGTATTGCCCAGAATGTCCTATAAATATGGAAACACACCTGGGTTTGCGTTGAACAGTAGGTTCAAGTTATGTTAAAGGCTATAGAATGAAAGCAGACATTATAGGCAATTTAGAAGCAAAATCAGGAAGCTGTGTTGATCACAATAGTGTACAAACTCACCTAAAAGCGAAATCAGGAAGCTGGAGTTCTTCCTGTCACTTCTAGGTCTTATATACTGTGCTACATCCTATCTAAGTGGAAGGATAGCTACTGACACATCACATAACCGATAGGAATGGAGTATAGCAAAGCTCTGAGACTGATAAATAGATCAAAAGTCCGGACTGAAAGGAAGTAAATAGATAAATGTGATGGATCTGTCAAATCAGTGATGGAGTGTTACAACGTTGTAGGACGTTGTAGAACACTGTAGAGACACTGGATCACTGTACCTCAACACACATGACAGGGCCTACAACTGACCCACATACTGGGTGTTCCAGTGGTCATGTTGCCACTTTGAGATTGACAGATTATCCCTAGTGTTACACATTAATGCCAAGACTTAATTGTGTGTACAGTGAAAGTGTGGCTGGCCTGACACATTATTAGAAATATTTGTGACAACTAATACTGTATTGGTCAGCTTTAATGTAAGGTAGTTTGAAGTTACACTAATAGGGAATTGATTGAGCAATATGACATAAAACAGCCCGAGTCATCAAAAACTACGATAGATCTTGGAGAAACTCAGAAGTAGATAGTAAAAGTATAGTTTGCATCCTGTGCTCAAAATTGTAGCGCGTATCAGTAATTTAAAAAAGTGAAGGCTTTGAGTCCTGGCCTAAATGTTTCAACTAAGCTAACTGCTGTTTGTAGTTATAGTTGTGCAAGGCACTGAAATTGTCTTGTATGTGCGGATTGAGTGCTACAGCACACACTTCAGCTGGCGACAAGAAGTTCGACAAACCATACTCCGAACCAGCCAATGCGGTGTCAGAGAATGCACTTGGCATGAATTCCCAAGGGAAGGTGCCCTGATGCTGATAGAAGGGAACATCTACTGTAGCGGTGGAGCTGCTGGGTCCCGCACTAAAATTTCCACTCTCCACATGCATAGCTGATGAGAGTTGCTGATCGAACACAGGGCAAAGCTCAAGCTGGGCCATGTCTATCAAAGGGACTGCAGCTGGCGCAGGCTGTGGCTCTGCCATTGTGTAGGCCGTATAAAACTCTGCTATTGTGGGGGCTGCAAGGTGTGCAGACAGCTCTGCAATTATGTGGGCTGCCCAAGACAGTTGTTCCTCTGTTGAAGGGGCCGGGGGGCTTTGAGTGTTGGTGTAAGGGTGTGCTGATACTCTGGGGGAGTGGGGGGTTAAATTCTTGTCAATGGTGTGGGCCTTGCCCTTGCGCTGGCTGGAGCTGGCTGGTAGAGGCTTTGTTAAGGAAATGAATGACAGTGAAATCACATCATCATAGAAAAGTGACCAGACTTAGAATTGAACTAGGGACTTTAAGGAATGTATCCTGATTTGCGCTTATTGATATTACCACTACACCATTTGACCTTAGTGGTGTTAAGCCTTTCATACTTACCCATTCTGGTAGTGGAATCGATCAGTAGTTCTCCAGTTGAACAGTCTTTGCTGGCGGGGGCATCACTGGCAGAGGCATCATTGGGCATCACTAGTGGTGTCATACTATGAAATTGCTTCATAGTAGGTCATGGTCTAAAGCATTCAAAAATTAACTAACCCAATGCCACCGCCAATTGATGAGATCTGGTGCTACGCAAGCTCCATGCAATCACATGACAAGTTTTACATAATGCCCAGAGCGCGCTAGAAAAGAAGATGCTCAAACCAGAGTTATTCTTTTAAACATATACCAAGCCTCCAAAGGCCATGAGATTACATGCTTCCCATCATTACACCCAAAGCACGATAAAAAAAGACCAAGTTATAAAAAACATTGGAGCATTGAACAAGAAAATAAAATATGACTGTCCACTAAAAATGTCCCTCCAGAGCCAGCTCAAGCTCAGCAGCAATGTCCTCCATAAAATTGCTTGAAGAAGGAGGATGGAGGGCAAGATCTTCTATGCTGCTAGTATAATCTATACACAAAAAGAATAAGCCCTTGATTGAGTATTATGGCATAAGTAATTTTAAAAGGAACCACACACCTAACTGAACCAAGTTCTCATCCAACTCTGCTTCCGCCCCATCTGATGACTCCGAGTTGCCAACTGTGGAATCTGAGTTGATAGAAATCCCAGAATCATTGAAATCTAGAAAAGGGAGAAGAACATGATTCATAGACGCGGTAAAGGCCATGGACTCCAACGACAAATACTCATCTTTATCAAAGTCACCCGCCTGCACCTCCAGAACAGACATGGAGACCTCCACTTGAACTTGAACCTGGAAAGGCAGGCCAACATTTCTGAGGAGATGATATGAACAAAAGAAACAGGTCAAGCAGAACAAGAAAGAAAGTGACTTTAGCAAGCTAAGCACATGCGGAATAATGATAGTGGGAGGAATCATGTCACTATCCAGAGAGAATTTGATTGAGGAGCGAAACATTGAAAAGTCATGATCGTTGTGGATCCATGCGGTAATTTTAATCCATGAGAAAGACTCTGCAAGTCAAAAGATAGGGCCAGCATGCATGTCCCCACCAGTGACAATGAACGAACTAGGATCAATAAGAGAAAAGGAGCCAGAGAGTGTGGTAGCTTCCAAAGAGCCAAGTGGAATAATAGAGCGATCAAAGAAAGGAGTGGTATCCAAAAGCGCGAGGTAGTGTCTCTGATATTCAGGGTAAAGAAGGCTATCCAGGGATGTGCTGAAATGAAAAAGGTCATGAGACACAGACACAGACAGCATGAGAAAGCAAAACACGCACTGCTATCCTGCCCCAAACTGTGACTGCTGTAATCCTGAAACCAATACGGGAGGCGACACATCAAGCCCAGCTAAAAAGTCATATCAGAGTTAGGTGGCCAATTTTGCACGTAACGAGATCCTGCATTTTCAAACCGACCAGGGAAGTCCATCAGTACTTGTCTAGGCCAACAACTCTGGGGTTTATAGACCAGTAAACCACCCTCATAGTGGGGGCATCACTGGTGATGGCCTTTTTGGAAGATTTTCCTTTGCTGACAGTCTTACTGGTTGATGCTACACTAGTCGAGGCCCTGCTGGCTGAGGCCCCACTGGTTGTGGCCCAGCTAGTTGGCGCCTGGGAGCGCCTGGGCACAAGATACTCATGCAAAGCCTGTGAAGCAAACATAGCAGGCATAGCAGAGGTACCAGTATTATAATAGAAAAAGTCTCCAACCACAGAAGGTGCTGTAGCAGGCATTGAGGAGGCGCCAGAGCAGGCATTGAGGAGGCGCCAGAGCAGGCATTGGGGGAGACACTAGAGCGGCCATTAAAGCTGCGGCAGCAGCCATTATGGGAGCCACAGAGGGTGTCAGGATAGCTGAGGCTGTGCAGGTTGAGGGTGGGGCCGTGGGTGGAACCTGAGGGTCCATTGTGGTACTCCAGCTGGGGCGGGGGAGAAAGTGGTTGGTCGGAGACTGCACAGCGGAGTAGACACTGTGTGCTCTTCTCATCGATGTTTGGAATAATTGGAAGAGAACCCCAGGTGGTTCATTGACTGCTGAAAGGCGATTTTGCAGTTCCACTATGATGTCATCAATTTGGCTTTGATAACTGTAGTTGACATGTGCTCAAGAACCCAGAAATGATCAGGAGAAGTCCATGAGTGGAACCTAATAAAGATATTAGTCAGTGAGCTATAAAGATGGCAAAAAGTGTATGTTCAACAGGTTGTGGACCCTAATAGCCTCAGTGGAGGCCTATGCAACAACCAAATAGTGTCCATAACAGTGAGTGGTTAATGATGAGACTACCAAGTGTCAGTACTGAGGACATGACAGGTCCAGCTGTCAAAGATAAATGAAAGTTTACATAAGCACATCACAGCTTGTAGTCTACTAGTGGATTGATTATGCTAGAAAAAAGCTTTGTGTGCAGAAATGTGTAACATAATATCATCACTACTGCAAAATCTTGAGTTATGGTCAGTTTTGACTAGGTATAGATGTACAGAGACTTGTTCAACACTACTGAGATCAAAAGTTTATTCTAATATTACTGAGTCTGCCTTTCATAGATTGCAGAACTGCCTAGCTAATATATATTGAAATAGCCACATTATTAAGCTGCAGCCAATCTAAAGAGCTTACATAAAAATACACTAATAGCCAAGAGTGCCCCTCATTAGTAGCTTTCAAATAAACAATGTTTGTTCAACTAACTTGAACCAAGGCTAACTAGAATTCAAGCATTCTAACTAGACGATATGTGTGTCATTTTCAGCCGTCCTAGATAGCTTAAACAAGTGCCCAATGACATGATAGGAAACACTGTATCAGTAGCTTTAAAACAAGCCCTTGTTCATCAAAATTAGATGAGAACTGATCAAGTTATGAGTGCTTTTATAATCCTTATTCTTCAATGTAGTGGATAGAATACAAAATCAGATAAAGAGTCATGTAAATATATGTCTCCCAGTAGTGGAGATATATAAAATGAAAAGCCCCTCTGCTTTCTGATCATTTCATTAGAAAATTACATAATAAAAGTTGGGGGTCAACGGAGGATGACAACCAGTCAACCAAACTTCCCACTTTTCATATCTCATCCTTCTAGCCACTTTTTAATTTTTTAATTTTTTAATTTTTTAATTTCTGCTTCTTTCCTACTATTCTCTTTTACTGGGTAAACCAGAGCAACCTTTGTTATGGGCAGAGACTGAATCACCTACCTTGTAGGTCTTCTTGGATTGCCTCTTGATGTTTAGCTTCTTTTTTATTAAGTGAACAAGAGCACCTTTGCCTTGGACAGAGACTGGTTTACTTACCTTGAAGGCAGACTTATATTGTCTCTTGGTGTTTAAACTTCCCTTTGATATCTTTCATGATTTCTTCTCTCTATATTTCTCTCTAACTATTGATGCAATGTGCTGGATGGCAAAAAGGAAAGTGGACTGGTGAGTATTTGCTCTTGCTCTCTCCATATTATCCTCTCCCCTTTTCTCTTTCATGGGTGAGCCAGAGAGCACCTTTGTCTTAGGCAGAGACTGGTTCACCTGCTTTTTAGACCTTCTTGGATTGTGTCTGGGTGTTTAATCTTCCTTTAACAACTCTTATAATTTGTTTCCTGTATCTGTTGCTGTCACAGATACAATAGACACAATATCACTCAGAAAGAGCACAGAAGATGTGATAGCTGTGAGTTCATTGCTCTCTATCACCTACTCTATTATCTCTGTTCTTTTTTGTAGGTGAGCCAGGGCACTTCTGCATTGAGTAAGTACCAGCTCACTCTCCTTGATGTGTGTGCAGGTTTTTAAGTTTTTGACACTTTGCTCTCATCTGAAATTTTAATATTTCTGATACTTTTGGGGACTTCTCATAATTTGAATGCTCTTGCAAAGTATTTATAAGTTCCTATATTCTTTTAAAGCTACTGTGTATTATTCTGAGTGTTCTGTGCATGTCTATGGCTTGGTTTGTTCTGGCATACTCTTTCTTTTGTCCAACCTTCTTTTATTGTGCTGTTAATGGATGATGGTAGTCACTTTTTGTAATAAAGGACTTCAGAAAGGCAAAGCCATAATAATAGCCTGATGGATGCTAGTCCCAGCCGTCAAGACACCTATTTCTGTTCGACCATAATGTCATGAATGTGATTAAAGTCATTGCACTTACTCGTACCGCTGATTGGCACTTATTTTAACCGTCTAGGATGGCTGAAATAGACACCCTTAAGTGGCTTTAGAATAACCAAGAAGATCATTGAATGACTATATAAGTATTGATCATTACAATAGTTCCAAGCTGTTACACACATGCATGACACCACAATGTGGTATTTAAAGCAAGCTCTATGTATTAGAGGGAAATCTCACATAAATTGAAGTGACAGATTAGAAACTGGATGCAACAATGAAATCTGGCAGAAGAATTGCATATACAAACAACTCTATAAAGCAAGAAGTTGTCATAATCATAAAGGGCTTCAAAGAAAATTTACAGCTACGCAAATGGAGGATAAATGATGAGATCTATTCGGAATTAACAGGAAAGAGCAAGTAATAGATTGGAAATAGCTAACATCTTTTAACTGGATCTAGTTTCAATAATTCATTGAGTAAACTATGTTTTAAAGTGAGATATGATATGGTAAGACTTGAAAGAAAATTTATAAGAATTGAAAACAAATGTAGATATCCAGGATTGAGTCAAAGAAAAGAGTTTCAGTGATATCAGGATTTTTATTGAACTTTCCCACAATGTTATGTTCCGTGGATTTGGCCAAAACCCATAGTATGAAACAATTCCATAAATAGACTTGTAACTATCTATGCAAATATTAGTTGCAAGTGTATTATTATAATCAAAGGAGTTTATCTAATACATACACATATTAGATCATCTATATGGCTCTAATAAGCTTTTGAGGTTGTTTAAATTACTTTTTAGGTGAATTCACACAATATAAATGTCTACTTGAGATTTGCTCATCCAGTTGCAGTACTTGTCACACTGTCATATTAGGAAATTGTTTCATGATTGGACTGAGTGAGAAAGCCACAAAACTGAAATAAATATAGAGAATTTTCAGGAAATGCGGCCAACGGCTAATTACGAAAATCCATTAATCTTATACACAGTTTCTCCAACATTAAACTGCATTGAAATTCAGACTTATCATGAGAAATGCTCCTAAATGACACCCTGACCATATGGGTAGCATTAAATTGCATTTGTGAAATCACCAGATTGGTCATATCTCCCTACACAGGCAGGCTACTACTCTGTGGATGGCAGATTTGAATTCTCCTTAGCTAACATTTCCAGCCACCCTAACTGCTTTGCCATCAATTTCAATAAATCTGACTACTTTTAGACAGCCCCTGGTCCTACCATCAATTAGGCCTGCCAACAATTTTAGGCACCTATGTCCACTTTGAGAAGATCTCCTAGAGCCATATATAAGAAACCAGAAGCAACAGCCCATTCACTCCCTTTAACACCAGTAGCATTAGCAGGGCATGATTAATTGTACACTTCAGTAGTATCCATAGAATAATTAATTAGTCGTCCAGCAAAGTCATACCAAATTATCAATGAGAGTCTCCACCTGATGTTGGCCAGTGACATGGGGGTGGAGAAGATCACTTCTGCTCTTAAACAAACGGATACAATATGCAACAATGCAGAACTTACAAGTGGAAATAGATAGCAGGCTGTCTACATGTTGAAGCTGAGTATCATATCTTCCCCAAGAAGGCATTTACAGTGTCCATTTTGATAAGAGTCCAAGCAGCATCTGCAGACAACACCTCCAACCAATCAACACTCTTCACTGATGCATCTAACTCTGCTAGTTGAGCTTGAAGGCCCCTATGATGGCAGGCTAAGGCAAAGGCAAAGGAATTCATTAGTCTTTTTGAATGGAATGTGGGGACTGTAATGCACATCAGTCAACAATACAGGGAGTGATACATGAGTAAACATATAGTGTATCTTTTAGTCCTGGTGTCGAACCTCCAACTACAAGAACTTGTTGGACCTTGACATTTGAGTCTGGTATGTATCACTATTTCTTTTCATTATTGTAGTGATGCTAGAATGGTAAGAGCAAGTGTTGACCATCTTTCTATAGACTTCCATGTTGGAGATCCAAAAGCCTATTATGCCAACCAACATGCCTAGATGTCATAGATCAGCGGGCTTATTTGTTGAAAAAGAGACTAATGACAATGGTGAATGCTGCATAGGGAACAAGGGACTTTGCCAACAAGAACTTCTTACTGATGTTGCAGAAAACATAGACCTTGTTAAATCCAACAATTGTGTACTTGCATCCATGGACTGTGTGCTAAACTTGAACAGACAGATTATTGTGCAAGGAAGGAAGAGCAGTAGGATTGCAATTATTCCCAGGCTGAAAGACCTTTTCGAAGTCAGATGTAACTGCCTGTAGAATGAAAAGATACAATTAGTGTACATTCTTTCACAATTGCTGTGACTTACTGTCTGAAATGCTTCAATAATCTTCTCAATGTTGTTTAAGTTAAAGATGGACTTAGCCCATACGTCTGACCACCATGAAACAGTACAGCTATGGCCATTGGTATACAAGAATACATTGATCATGCCAGGGTAGAAATATCAATAGAGTTCTTGAATAAATTGGTTTGTGAGGCTTATTGGAACTACAAGAAGGATAGGCATATTTGGGATATCTAAAGTTTCAGGGCTAGATTATGTGTTTGGTTGAGACATCCAACACTTCTCATCTGTCCTCAAAGTTAGATTAAGATTAAATGTTATAAAGAAAGTCACTCACAAAACAGTCAACTGTAGGGTGAGATGGATTGACAGCACAGGCAGTTGTGCTATATACTTTGACTGTGTTCTTGATGGCCTTTCACCGGGTATTGATAGACTTGGTGATTTTAGTACAAATTTTGTAGTCTAGCTCAATAATTAGAACTCTGATAATATTTCTCTGTAGTTCACTCGCCAGTACAGCTGAGATTTAGTCTGTTGAGCTCAAAGAGCTACTAAATGACAAGCTTTTAGAGATGATCTAGTGTGTGATAATACTCACAGAGCCCCACATATCTGAGAGTCTCCACATACTGGAAGATGGCTGCCAGCGTGTCTCAATGCTCATGTTGTTAAGGAAATAAATGGTAGTGAAATCACATTATCACAGAAAAGTGACCAAACCTGAAATCGAACCAGGGACCTCAGGGAATGTATCCTGATTTGCGCTCAGAGATGTTACTACTACACCATCTGACCTTTGAGATGTTAAACCTTTCGTGCCTACCTGATCTGGTAGTGGGATTGGTCAGATTACTGACAGTAGTTCCCCAGTTTAACACATGTTGCTTCCAGAGCAACAACTTCAAGTGGTACTTTATTACAATGTTCCCTTGCTGCACACTGAAGTGTCTTAGTCTTGTGGGTCTATGACAAATTAGTGTCATAGATAGTGCAATGTTGAGACAATGATAATGACAGAGTAACAAACTGGTAGTCCTCAGGGGTGCATAGGAAGACAGTGTTCTGATTTTGATATTACGAGCTATAATATAGCATTAGTTATTGGAGGTAGAATATGAGCAAATAATAGTACTCATGGTGGTGAAGCTTTTGAAGCAGCCCAACGTAAGTGACAGTGTGACAGTCCCACCCCGGCTTTTCTTTAAGGGTAGAAAAATAGTTTATTTATTTAGCTTCCCAGGTGATAAGGTCCTCCAGAGTTACTCCAAGGCTTGTTAATCCATCAGTGAAGGTAACTGACTCTGTTTCTATGATATGAAAGGCTTGTCAATAATTGTTATATAACATGGTACTCAGGTTAGCATACTTCTCCTCATTCCATTGCTACAAGAAGATATCAATAAAAACTTGGTGTCGGTAAGCTGTTAAGTAACAAATTAGTGCTGTGATGGATTTGAAAGCACTGAATGTCCTCCAGCCCCAGCCTTTCAATGACATTAGAGTGGTTGGTCTTTTGACATGCCCAATTATGTTTTTACCCATGAAATATGTTAATGCAGCACTAGCACTTCTTTTCTTTGAACTTTGGGCCCAAGGAACTTGACACAATGGTTTTTGAGAGTGAACAGCCAATGTCCAAGCCTAAGAGTATGTGTTCTTTCAAGATGTCAAGAAGCATTGGAATGTGAGTGAAGAGATGCTTAGCACTTGATTCATAATAACAGTGTACATTCGGACTGCTAAAAGATGAAAACCCAAAGTTCTCCCGCTCCAAATTATACCTGAGAACCCGAGGATGAGTGAGTGACAACCAAGTGACAAGAATCTGCAGCATCAATTGTGACAATGAGAGGTGAGCTTCAATCCTGGTCCCAAGCACTGGTAAGTGGATACTTGCAGGACACCAAGGACAATGTCCTGATATATTTCTCCACTCACAAATCCAACTCTGAGCTCTTCACTACATTTGTTAATACTATTGAGGTAGAAATCAAACATCACCTTCTCGAGTACCTGATCTTGGTATCTTTTTGCTGTCATTCTGCCGTCTCGGCCTCCTGGGTACTCTAGAACCACTAGTGGGCCCTTCCCATCCTTTATAATGCAACCCCATACCATAATGTGGAGGCTCGACTGCTTGAAAATTGGCACGTCACATTCATCAGCAAATTCCTCTTGTGACATTTGTGTGACCCAGACAGTCCCCACACAATCTCCCAGGGTCAGGTATGCCTCATCTGACCACATTACTGTTGAGAAATCCTCCATATCCCACTCAGTATGTTCTTCTGCCTACTCCAGCCTAGCCTCTTTATGCTTTGGTGTCAGGAAGACCACTTTCCGTGCCTTCCGCCTATTCAGTCCTGCTTCTGCCAGGGCCCTTCACACAGTTCTCGCGGATAGCCATGGCGAGATGCACTGCCCAATTTCCCCTAGTGTTGTACACCTGTCATGCTTTGCTTCCATTCAGAGGTTCTCCTTGACAGCCGCTGTTGCTTTCACTGGCCGCCTAGAACCACTGCTGCGGTGAGTTTATCCGGTTTTGCGGAACTTGTTATGAATCTTTTTTGCAGTACTGTACGGTATATTGTTGATTTCAGCGGCTTCCTTGATAGACAGCCCTGCTTGTATTGCACCAATAAACCGATTTTTGCAAGGAGAGTTGTGGTGACACATTGAGTGTTAGTGTATTAGAAACAGGGAGGCACCACGATGGCGGCAGAATATGGTACGGCGGCAGACTCTTTGATGACGGATCTCTTGAGGAATTCGACGAAGAATGCCAATTTTCATTCCGGGACTTATCAACACAATCAGACAGATCTCTCGAAGATCGTAAGTATACATACAACTTCGATGATATTGACACTTTCTCCGAAACGCTGGGTATCCCTTGGGAACGATCGAAAGACAGGCCATTCAACACAGTCATTACCTACATCAGATTCGACTGGGACTTGGAGGCACTCACTGTTGAACTGGGCCAGAAAAAGAAGGGCAAGTACACCCTTGCGATACGAGAGTGGAACCAACGCACCACCCACACATTGTCGGAGGTCCAAAAACTGTATGGGAAGCTCCTCCATTCGTGCCTTGTGGTCCCACGAGGACGTGCTTACCTCACCGGACTGGAGAGTATGCTTTCCCGTGGAGATTCAAGTCCTTTCGTGCCACATTCCGAGGCCAAAGGACTACGCGAAGACTTGGTCTGGTGGACTAATCTTCTCAGCCGCTCAACAGTCGCCCGACCCATCCCAGGTCCCATCACCCTGCGAGACGTGGGTGCCTTCTCCGATGCAAGCTCGGGCATCGGGATTGGCATCATTATTCAAGGCAGGTGGCGCACTTGGCGACTCATCCCTGGATGGAAACTTCTCGATGGCGACAAGGACATCGGCTGGGCGGAAGCAATCGGCTTTGAGCTCCTCACCAGATCCATCACCCAATTTCCCGATGCAGATGACAACTTCCTCCTTTACGGCGACAACCAGGGAGTCCTCGACGGCTGGAGGAACAGATGTAGCAGGAACAGGGCAGTTAACACTGTGTTCCGCCGGATACATGATGTCCTCGAGAGCACTAACGGGTGCACAGTCATACATGTCACCTACGTTCTTGGTGCCAACAACCCCGCTGACGGCCCCTCACGTGGCATATACCCTCCCGACAGCCTGCTCCTCCCTCCAATCCAACTCCCAGCTGGCCTCGAACGGTTTATTGTGGATGCAACGCTCCCATACACAAACACCGAACTCCAGCACCTCCAACGTGGGGAGTATCCAACCGCCGTTGCTAAAGCCATCCGGCGGAACCTCGCAAATCCCCGCAACAGCAATCACGACACGGCCCAATTCACTCATCAACACGGGTTCTAGATTTTCGACCAATCTCGCAACTCCCGCAAATAAAACAGCACGCCCCAAAGTGTACCAGCCAGGATTGACTCCCACATGTTCCGCATTGCGCCCCCACTGCCTCACTCGTGATTGCCTACAGAAGTGGCTCCCTCTAGCTAAACACCAATCCGCAGCACCTGACATCCCCGAAGCTGACTTTGAACGCATCCTCGCGGTTCTTGTTGCGTCATACGCAACGGGCACGTGCGAAACATATGGTGCGGGGCTTCTCATTTACCATGTCTTTTGTGACCAGCGAACTATACACGAAGCAAAGAGGTGCCCGGCTGACACTCCCCTTATGCTCGCCTTTGTCGCAAGCCTCGCCGGTGCATACTTGGGAAAAACACTCGCTACGTACATATTTGCAGTCAGGGCATGGCACACCATACACGGACAGCCCTGGGCGATGAATGATATTGAGCTGAAAGCGGTAATTACTGGCGCCGCCAACCTCGCGCCACCTTCATCCAAAAGGGCCAAGCACGCACCATGGACGGTGGATTTGCTCCTACGCATTTTCGCCACTCTCGACGATGACAACCCCCTCCACATTGTGGTTAAGAGCGCCGCCGCGGTCATTTTCTTCTCCGCCGCACGCACTGGCGAGTTCCTTCAGAAATCATTAGCATCTTTCAATCCGAAACTGCACGTAAAGCCCTCCGATCTATGCAAGAAAACAGATCGGGAAGGCCACTCAGTAACATCGGCCCATTTGCCGGTCACCAAGGTAGCACGCGATGGCGAGGACGTGGCATGGGGCCCACAACACCAGCTCGAAATCGACCCCGACACACTACTTGCTCAGCACTATCGGGTCAACCAACCACACGCAAATGGGCCACTATTCGCGTGGAAGCACGCCGGCGGGACTCGTGCACTCACAAAGACCGAATTCATGAAATGCATCAACAACGCTGCCGCTTCGCTCAGCCTGGAAACACTTCAAGGCCATGGCTTAGGCATCGGAGCCACGCTAGAATACCTCTTGAGAGGTGTTTCATTCGAAACAGTCAAGGCCATCGGCAGATGGTCCAGCGATGCCTTTGTTCTGTACCTCCGGCAGCATGCAGTGATCCTTGCGCCTTACTTACAGGGCACACCAATATTTGCGGAGTTCAACCGCATCGTCATGCCGCCTCCCCGGTGACATAACCAAGCATACCCCACCAGTGCGTACCACACCCTGCTCCTAATTTGGGGGAGTCCTAGCTACGCTGTGACGCGTCGCAGGGCTCCTATAAAAATGGGAATCACAGCTCACGAGTTCTCCCCCTATCTTAGGTTCGGAAATGTTTCGGGTCGAAAAAGCCTACGGCTTTTTGCCCCAGATCTACCTACTTACTACCTACCCGGATCGTATGTGATCTTCCTAATTGTCCCTCAGCGTGTAATCACATAAAGGATGGGTTCGTGTGTTGCGCAGAGTGCATTTTGATATTATGAACACCGTGAACGTGTCCACTGGTTTCTTGGTGTTTCAGCTCAAGCTGGGGCGGTCGCTGCGTGTTATACCTCCTTTGATGCCCGCGGAGCTGCCTGAGGAGTTGTCAGGCACTGATGGAGCTCTGAGTGCCGAGTGTATTGTGCGTTCGATCGAGTGCGACGTTGCAGAGGCTCGGGATAATTTGTTGGCTGCAAAGGTTGGCCAAGCGCACTCTGCAAATGTATCGCGTGAAAAAGAAGTTGTATATGGGGCTGGTGATTTGGTGATGCTGTCTACTTTCAACCGTAGACGTGACTATAAGCGAAAGGGTGAGACTCAAGTGGCAAAATTCATGCCAAGATGGGATGGACCGTACAAGGTGCTTAACGCCCACCCGGAGACCTCTAATTACACCCTGGAACTGCCGAACTCGCCCGACACGTTTGCGATGTTTCACGCCTCCCATCTAAAGCCGCACGTCGCAAACAATGATTTATTGTTCCCTTCGCGCGCGCATGCATGCCCTGGTCCGGTGATGATGACGGTGTAGATGATCTTGAGCGGCCTCCGGGACGTCCTCAATGTGGACCGGAAGGGCGACTCGTTCCGGGGTGCGATCAGATAAGTCTAGGAGGGACTCCGCAGAGAGACCTCCGAAGGACAGATCCAGTGTTCGTCCCGAGGGCTAGTGAAAAGACGCTGCCGCCGGGCAGGATGATGGAGGGAGGGAAAAGATGATGTAGGGAGGAATCGATAAACGAGAGACTGTGCTTCCGGAGGGGGCCCGGAGCGTGCGTGGAGTTTGGAAAGGAAAACAAAGGCGAGCGAAGCGAGCCTGGCCTCTGGGAAGTAAAGATAGAGAGAGAGACCGGAGTCCGTAGGCAACTCCGGAAAACGATAAGAGAGAGCGAACCAAAGACGACAACTCCGGAGGCCGACGAGGACTCTGGAGGACGAGAGATCACACCGGATTTATGGGGGAAAACGTAGCTGCTTTCCTCTAAGTCCCTACTAGTATTTTATACATGTCTGCTATAACCTAAGTTCGTTCTGAGATACGGTGCATTGTCCTCAACTTGCCTCGCGCCCCACCACCACTACCTCGTGTTCCCGCATCCTCTCCCTCATTGAGACAACGTGTCGGTGGGCGGCCTTCCCTTGTGAACAAGGACGTAGCCAAAAAGAGTATAGTCTCGGCACGTGCCCGATGCCCGGTGCCTCCTGTTGCCACGGAAATCGGTTCCGCCCTGGGATTAATAGCATCCGCCGCACTATCAGCGCGCGCGCTCTCGGAGGGACCGACACGTGTGGAGCCCGGAGGCTGCCTCGAGGGTTTGGGTATGGGGAGTGAGGTGTCGGCGCAGCGCCCAACTCCGGTAAGCGGAACGTCGAAATCTAATACTGGGACACGCGGCGGGCGTCCCTTCACAACGCAGGGGTTCGGAAGTCGCGCGGCGGGCGAGCATCTCAACGCAGTATATCGGAGGCCACACGACGGGCGGCTGTCCTCGAAGTTCTCCGGAAGTCTTTAGAAGTACATGGGGTCATGCGACGGATGCCCCTTTTCTGATGTGGAAGGGAGCGGATCGGAGATAGAAGTAGGCGGAGCCAATGTGGAGGATGCCGGAGAGGATAGTTTTGGGTGATACCTGCGGAGGGGTGCGCCGGATTTGGTGCTGGCGGGGACGGAAGTCGCCAGAGATGGGCGTCGGTTTCCTGTACCAATGAACCAACTGCGACTGTGACCGCGACCGATATTTTGATTTGCCTTGCGGTTCTGTCGGAAGTGCATATCGAGATGGTCCTGCATGTCCTTCTTGCCAGTCGTGCTCTCCGCGAGGCGGATACCACATTGCTTGCATTGTACTGATAGTCGATCATATAGAACCCTGCGAGTTGCCGGCAGTGCGTAGACGTGCGTTGCGGATCTTGCCGGAGGTGCGCAGCATGTGGTGCGGAACGGATAACAGTTGGGCGGAGCTGGTTGACGGGCGGTGAAGGGACTTCCGGAGTGGCTACGAGAGTGTCTATTGTTCTGTGTGGGCTTGTTAGCCGGACGACCGTCTCTACAACGGACAGCCTTGAGGAATTCTTCATTGAAAAGATAGTCGATGCGCGACGTTGTGGGCGCGGCTGACGCTATTTGGTCAGATGGGGGGCTATGGTGCAGAAGAAGACAGGTGGTTACCTGGGCGTGAACTCGCAGAGTGCGAGGCCTTGGATGCTTGGTTGAAAGATAACCCTGCATATGTGTAGAGTGGAGTTTTTTCTGAGTGGGGAGGAGTGTAAGCCTGCGACTTACAGCTGTTTCGAGCGCGCACTTGAACACGTGCTCGCGTGACCTAAACCAAACACGGACAAACAAGACTACTAATTCGAACTCGTAGATATTTACAAACCTAACTTTTACGTTCGCTATCTACTTCGTGTCTAGACTTTCCAATCCATACTCTTGTCGTGTTTTACTTCCTTGTTTGATCTCTCGTAAGCCGATACAAGATTGGCTTTCACCATACCCACAATAAATACTCATCCGCTTGTCCACCAAATTGCCTCAGGTTTTTTTAAATGTTTACTTGATGTATATCTACATAAGATAGAGGGCGTGCAGAATAGGCCAACATCACGTGCATGTGACATGTGTGTGACCCCGCCAAAATGGGCTCAAATGGTTCTCATTGTGATGTCTCATTTCGTTCCACAACCGACCCGCTGGCCCAGAATTGTGTCTTAGTTTACGAATGTGTCCTCTGGCATGTCAATCAAATTTTTTCAATGCTTATAATGCAGCCCATATCTTATAAACCAGCATAAAAAGTTGAGCTCAAATTTGCTATTCAGCTTTGAACCCGAGAACCAATTACACGAGAGCCAACAACACCCCACAATGAGGAACCCGACACATGCTCAGCCGCTCCTTCTGCCCGACTACTTTGCAATTCTACAAGAGTGTGTGCCGCCTCCTTTGCTACCTCTGCCGCTTCATAGGCATCAAATTCCGCAAGAATCAAGTCTGGCAGAATGCGGTGACCCCTATACTTCTTTGCCACCCATGCTACACCCTTCCCTTTGAGTCCTTTCATGTAAGCATCTGCAAATGGCCAAGAGTGTGTCGCAAATCTGGGCAATTCAATCCAAAATGCCGAGTACATGACCAAAATATGAACACAAACCTTCGCATGATAACCAGGGGCATAGAGTCCAGGGCTTTGATAAGGTTTGCTTCGAGATCGGCCTCTGAAGAGGAGACGGGGCATCGGCGATAGAGCCATTTTGCATAGCCCCAGCATTGCTCAATAAAGTTGAGCTCCCAGTGGAATTTCGGGAGGTAAAGGACCCAGAAACCTCGGCGTTTGCAGCGCTTCTCGAGAATTGACTGCACATTGACAAAATCGGGCTCATTGTATATAGTATGTGGCAGCAACAGCAGCCAGTATTGCCAGGCGGGCACTTGAATGAAGAATTGCACTGTGATTTGAGGTTGCACGTGTTGGTATATCCGCGCTCCTCAAGGAGTGCAAGCATGCCTTTGAAGATGCCGGCACGAGGGTGACCAACAGGCCAGTAGAGTGATTGGGGTGAGCTGTCATGGAATTTTGCATTGCACATGTTGACTGTCATCCATTGTTTTGCCCCTGTTGTGTTGGTGACAGCATTGCCATCTTCATCAAGTTCAGGAACGGTTACGCCCCAATTTTTTCTGAGTGCTGGAGTAAATTTGGGCATTTTGTGGGCCGAAAGAGCATCTTCCTCACGTTTCAGATGAGTGGTTCAAATACAAAGACATGTTCCTCATTGGGGTAATGTTTCTCCAAGATGTCCATAGTGATTGTAGCATGACTTATTATGTCATCATTTGTAAAGTAGCCTTTATGAGCTTTGCCAGCTTTGAATAGCACACATGCAGTCTCTGAGCCATCAGGAGATCGAAGCCAGCCGTAATCTGCACATATGAAATCAGCCACCATTTCAGATGCACCCTCTCTTTTTGCTCGCGGCATAGCTTTCTCGCCCTTCCAAACCCAGCGAACGATCTGGTGGTCATTTGCGTAGAATGTTGATTCATCATGAAACCAAATGACAATGGTGCGACCATTAGCTATGGCCTCATTTATGATCTCGACATTATCTTCAGACCATTTCCGAGTTCGCCGGTCTAGCTCTGCCCATGCCACTTCTTGGCAGTAATAAACAACATCTTCGCGCTCATGACCATCAACATATTGGCCAGAGGGCTTTTTTGTCCAGCGATATCCCATTTTCTTCATCCATCGACCAGCAGTTTCCCGGCAAATTGTTTTCTTGATCCCGAGATGTGTCTTGACTTCTGGAATTGCTAGGTAGCGGACAATATCCATGGCACTGACATATTTACCAATGCTTTGGAGATGTGCAGCAATATTTGCAGCAACATCTTCATCATTGATCCAAGATGTTCGAGATGTGCCATTCATGGAGATAGGGAGTGCCTCGTGGTTTCTGATCAGCGCCTGAGCCCAGCCACACATTTTCTTAGCATGGTATGTTCCACCCTGAGAGCCCACAGCAATGTGCAGCGAACAAGCAAGCCAGCGTGAGTTATGAGCACCATTGCCGTAGGTAGTTTTTTTGTTGACATATAGAGTAAGGAAATTGGCTATCCATTCGAGCCGGGTGCGCAGAACGAGAGGAAGTCGGCACTCTTTGTAGCCATAGCCCGAAGCTCAAGGAGGTTTTAGCATCAATTTGATATCTTTCAGGGCTGCTGCTGCTTCTGGTATAGTCGGAGGTTTGCGGAATTCCCAGCTCGAATCTGGTGGGCTGGTGTCTTCATCATCCGAATCAACTTCTTCATCATCGTCTGAGTCTTCTTGTTGCACTAAGTTTGGCAATCTTCATCTTCTTGCTCTGCTGGGTTGCTTTCCTCAAAATAATCCCAGTCATCGAGAGATTCAAGCCTGCTTGAGTAAGTCCACTGATGGTCTGCTGCGCTCGGGGATTCAGAGAGGCGTTCAACAAGCAGAGGATCAAAAAATGGGCTGTGGAGTTGGGATTGGGTCTCAGGTGATGCAGTGGGGCTGCCGGTACATTGAATTTGACTCATTAAGGTATCAGACAAGGATGGGGAGGAGCTAGGCTTGCTGGGGAGCACGCTGAGCTCAATCAGAACAGGTCCTTCGGGATCCCATTCAAGTTGAGGGCTATCAGGTGAGTATTCTGTCTCATCATTCACATCTTCCACAGTTGCCCTTCACTGCTGAGCTACCACATCTCCATTGACAGCCACAGTGCTCCAAACCGCGCCTTGAGATGACTGATTGACTTCCGGCCCGATCATGAATACAGTTGATGCATTTTGAACAGATTCTTGCAAGTGGGGAGCTACTATTAAGTCACCAGAAGAGTTACCAGCAGAGTCAGAGTCAATAGAGATAGAGTAGCCGGGTCCCAAGATCAGTGGAGTAGGCACATTGACAGGGTAAGGTTTTCGAGTTTTTTTGCTTGTGATATGGGTTGCTAACATCTTGAATTTCTTTGTAGCATGCTCTCCGAGGTTCGTAATACGAGCTGATGTGGCTTTACTACGTTTGAACATGTATATGAAGATGAGGTATGGAGACAAGAGCGAGCGCGTTGTCGCGCATCAATCTGCATGTGCCCTGTGATTGTGATTGTGTTATAACTCGTGCAGCACACAACTATATAAAATTCTAACTTGACAGCCTTCGAACTAATTGTTCATTGATGTGATGCCAGGTTTTCGATTTTCGTAAGATTGCAGTCTCGTTTCGCAAGTTGGTAACTCATGCATGAGCTTGCATTTACATCACACTGCAAATCTCAGATTTGGATGCTTCAAAATGTTATAACTTATTTACACAGCATGACAGAGAGAATGTAATGAGACAGATCTGTACAGTAGACTTCCCTGAAGACGTCTCAGGTTCCGCTTTTTGAAGATCGCCTCCCGTTGTCGTGAAAATGAGAAAACTTTGACGAAAAAAGCGACTGTCACGCAAGGGTAACACGAGACTAAAATTCCCTACACAGGGTTGATTTTTTGACTTAAGGCTCCCAAGACACCCCCCCCTGCAAATTGCCTTATTTGGACGTTTTCCCATGCCATCCAGACTGCTCAAATCTGAACTTTGAACCAACCATGTACAACAAGACCAATTGGTGTCGTAAATGAGCTATGAAATAATTGATTTTATGAGGATCCCTTCAAATCAGTCCTCAGTTAACTTGATTCAGGCTGCTGTGAACCTCAGAGCAGCTTGTTATATGAATTAGTGACCGCCAGAGGACAAACAAGCAGCTAATGATCATGAAAGCAAGTATATATCAGATAAATCTGTCTAATATTTAGCTAATAAAAGCGCAAAAAGTGTCATGTTCATCTGGGTTATTTGTTCTTAGATTAAAGGGCTTCCGACTGGCATAAGCTGAGTTGCCACAAGCGCGGAAGCTTTACCACTGCTGAAATAGTTGACAGAACTGCCAGCGAAAGTATTTGGATGCAAATCAAAGCTTCTGCAAGAGGTTGGACATTGATAATTGAGCAAAAGGAAGGTCCCAAAAGGCTCAAAGATGCTCCTTGAATGGAAATTTTCAAGGTCGAAATTTTCATTTAGCCCAGCCAGGGGACCCCCCCCCCCCTCCAACCTCGTGTGCCGGAATCTTCCGGTGTGTTACCCTTGCTGTCACGCTCCGTCCCTCTTGCTCACGTGACGTTGGTCTATTCTGCACGCCCTCTATCTTAGAACCACCATAAATTTCGTGTAAAATATTGCCGCAGTGGCCGAGAAGTGGCGGCACACGTAGAATGTCCCATTTCCCGGTTTGCATCTGTTTGTGCAAAGTGATAGTTTAGTCTATGGTTGTAATCTTATGAACTGCGCAAAACATCAGACAATTAGGTATAAAGGTTCTCAAACATGAATAGCATATCTGTCTAGATGGATTTCTTGTTCTGCACGGCCATGATCTTTGCCTTTTCCTCTTCTTGTCTCCTGAGCTCTCGACGCTCTCTCCCTCTGGTGATGAAATTCTTAGGAGCGAGATCAGCGAATACAGCCTTGCACACGATTTCAACTAGCCAGCATCCAACAAAGTCAATAGCCATGGCAGCAGTTAACTGGACTTTGAACTAGAGGCAGAATTAATTTAGTAGGAGCCGAATATTTCATCATATAGCACTGACAGAGTTCTCCATTTCAACAATCTGCAGCCATCTGTTCAGCTCAGGCATGAAGTCGGTAGCACCTGAGAATGCTACTGCACTCGCAGCAACTAAACCCCACCAGAGTGTGGGGTTCTCGCGAATCCCTTCACGGAACGGCCGGCCCTGTTTAACAATTCAAGGTTAGTGAATGAAGGGAGTAAGGTGAAAAATAATTACTTGGAAATTGATAGCAAATGTTGAGACCTGCTGGGAAAGGCCAAGGAGGTATATCGCGGTGTTGAGAAGACTGGGTTCAAATTTCGCTTCCAGGTCGATGATCCCGGTGCTAGAGATGCCTCGTTTACGTTGACAGTAGGAAAGAGTTAACGGAGCGCTCACGGTTCAAACTGATGCGAGAGGTTCGTGATATACACAAGAGTTGCTATGTGCAGCGCGAACTGTATAAGGACTGACAAAAGGACGTAAAAGTTGAAGATATTTCCAAGCGGACGTTCCCGGGAGAGTTTTTCAACGGGCTACAAGGCCATTGATCAGGCGCAACTATCATCGATGTACGAAAGGAAACATACCTTGGCGCGGGAGATACACAGGAAACACACAGACATGAGCATCCCCGTAACCGTCACCTGGTAGTCCCCAAACTTAATTCCATCCAGGTATTGTACGCTGAGACTGTAGGCAGTTATGAGGCAGTTGAGCGCCAGGATCTTGTACATCTGAATCGTGGCCACGAGAGTGCAACGTCCTTGACGTATGATATGGGTAACTAGATAAAGCATAAGCTTGGTGAGATTCTCACTGCCGAGAACACGTACTTGCTGAGACATGCGACAATTTCGAGGTGAAAGGGGCGGCACAGGATGCATCCCCAAGCTTTATTTTAGGCACCTCGTCCTCGGCATCCATATCTGCCATTTTGTCGGTAATAGACGCGAGATCGAACTGAAGCAGATTGGGTCAGTGATTGAGAATTGGTCAACACAAATCTAATGAACCTTCTCCATCGGATTTTTCTTCCTAGCTGTCTGTTGATCGGCGGCAGCCTGTTGCTGAGCCTTGACTACGTCAGGGAAGAAATGGGCGATGGCAGCAGGCACAGGAGGCGGCGGTGCATTGAAGCGAGCCGAGATTTTCAATTGACTTTCGTACACCTTCTTGATACGATCCAATTTCTGGTGTTCTGCGATCTTCTGCAAATCTTCGACAGTCCCGTCCAGTAGGGCCACACCAATATGAGCCTGCTTCAGAGCGCCAACGTCGTTGGTACCGTCACCGGCCATCAGAGTGATGAAACCAAGAGTCTTGAGCGTCGTCAAGATGAGCTCTTTCTGAGCAGGTGAGACGCGCGCATAGACCCAAGTGTTCTGGACCAGGTCGAGCCATGCGGGGCGGGATTCGTATTGCTTCATTGCTGCGCCAGTGATGCAGATATCGTACTCTTCGAAAAGGCTGAGGTCCAGGGGGTCTTCAGGATTGACAGGAATGATCTTGGTCTCTTCGACGTTCTTCCAAACGAGGTCTGCGGTTGGAAAGAATGAGTGGATGGACTCTTCCTGTTTGTTTGGTGAGCGACGTACCACCCTCATGAGCCGGGTTCTCCCTCAAATCTAAGATAAGAGCGTCCCTGTCTACGATCTCGACATCACGGGCAACGTGGACAGCAGTAAGCGGGTTGTCCCCGGTTATCATAATGCACTGGATAATCATGTCAGTTTGTGAGGAGCATGGGGAGAGGGAAAGGCGTACTCTGTGCGAAGAGTCTGCTAACATCTTGAGGGTCTCGACGGCGTCGGATTTGAGCGGGCAATGGAAAACCAAGAAACCGGCAAAGGAGAGGTTACTCTCCACTGACTCCCTCGACAGCTTGTTGATCTGAAAATCATTAGCATCAGCTTACAACATCACGCGATGAAACGAGCGACTCACCTTATCGCCGCTCATAGTCTCTAGGTCCTTGCAACCAAGAGCAAGCACTCGACTACCACGTCTTGTATACCATTTGTATGTTTCGTCGTACCACTCTGGGCACTCCTTCAACATACCCTTGATAGTTTCCGGGGCACCTTTAACGGCTGCGAGTGTCTTGCCATTGGGAAGAGACGAGATAGTAGACATGCGTTTGAGAGCAGACGAGAATTGGAAACGACGGCGGATGCTTAAGGTAGTACGGTGCGGGGCAGTCGGACTTGCCGGTGTAAGAGAGTCCCCTAAACGAGTGTCAGAGGTCTGTTGCACGAGATAAGAATGAGCGCACCTTTTCCCAGGTGCCAGTCCAGAGCTTCTAGCGTTGTCTTCTCCATTGGGTCCCCGACGACAGTTGAATCGTCCAAGCGAACCAGAGCATGCGCAGCAGCCAAACACAGGGTGGTTTCTTTCGAAGTCTCCTTGACGTCGACCAACTTCTTCCTATCGGCAGGACTGTGATGAACTAATCAGATGGCGCATGGTGAACAGATACTGTGAATATCATACTTTACTCCAATCACTCCCTCCAGGACCAGGTTCTCGGCAGTGATTGTGCCGGTTTTGTCAAAGCAGCAAACATCGACTCGGCCCGCGAATGGGATGCGGAACGGCTCGGTGCAGAAGATTGCTGCAAGTCGTCTATGAGAATATGCCACTATATAACTGAAGGAAATACTCACCATATTTGGACAGGGCGACCAAGCTTGCATTGACTGCAAGACTCAATTCCATAGGGAGCTCAGGTGGAACGACACTCGTGATGATGAGCACGCAATCCAAAAGCAGCTTACTCTTCTTGAGGTCCCGCTCAATACCTTCAGACATAGGATGTAAGTAAATGATAGGGTCGATGAGAGACAGATCCAGCATACCTTTGGTCCAGACATACCAGCTCGCGGCGATTGCGAAAATGAGCAGAAAACCAATGAACAAGAAGCTCTCCACGTTGTTAGCAGAGACCCTCTCAGTGCTAAATATCATCGTCCGGACAAGCTGACCCTGCGCAGTTCCGAAGCCAGTGCGAAGGACTACTCCGAGGCAGCCGCCATCGGGAGTCTGTAGACTGGATTCAATAGCACCGGCACCGGATTGGAGAACCTTGGTCCCGCTAAAGAGAACAGCGCTTTTGTGGGCACCATCAACATCGAGGTTCTCCGACCCCTCCAGTAGCTGGATGCTCTCTTTCAAGAGGGGGGTCGATTCGCCAGAAAGCATCGCCTCGTTGACGATACAGGTTCCTGAAACAAGCAAAATATCTGCGGGGACGGTGGTCTCTGTTTGTTGGCGGACTGGAGTAGTCGTTTAGAGGGAGTTAAGACCGAGCACATATGCCACATACCGATTGAGATAACATCTCCAGGAAGAAGCTGATCGGTCTGCAAGGTTGACCATTTGCCATCACGAAGACATTGGACGGGGTACGGAGCTACACTCATAGTCCTAAACTCTGTGAGAGTTTTGACCCGCTACAATATACATCGCATTAGAATGGAATGTAAAAGTATAGATCCCGTTACAACGTACCTGGAAGACGACCGTGCACTCAAATACGACCAACATGAAAGCCGTGAACAAACTGTAGTACCAATACTCATCCAAACACCACAATGCCACACAGAATATCTGGAACACGAAGAACGGCGCGGTGGCATGCTCTCCGAATAGCTCGGTAAACGAGGGAATTGGGATGTTGAACTCGTTCAGACCGTAGAGCGATGTCAGACTCGGAATAGTCTTGGAAGTAAGCGGCTTGGGTTTGAGGAATTCGTGCAAGGGAGGGCGTCCTGACGAAGGATACGGAAGACGGGTGAACGTGATGTTCGGAGAAAGAGAAGCGACAGTATAGGTGTCACGCTGATAGCTAAAAGTGTATGAGAGGGGATCTGATGGTATCTTCTTGTCCAAGTTGACGATGTCGCCCATTCCGCGGTGAAGATTAGGGACCAAGCGAATACAGTCCGCGTGTTCCAATGAATTAGCCTGCAAAAATCAGTTCACTTGCCATACAAACAGCCGACTAGGCAGCGCACCTTTCTAGTTGTTATAAATGCCCTCGCCCCAGCGCTCCATTTGGTCACCAAGAAGCTGAGTGCATGACCTGCACCAAGCGCGACGCAAGCCAGGAATGTCCACTCTTCGCTACGAATCCAATCGTCATACTTGTGGTAGTATGCATAGTAAAGCAGCGGGTAGAGCGCGAGAAACGGGAAGGTGTAGATATGCGTGTACCATGGCAGCGCGACGTGCAAGGACGCGCGTGCAATTTCGGGGGATACGACCGTTACTTTAGCAGAGACCCTGCCAGACACAGTTAGAAGAAGGCCTCGGCGGGCTACTAGACGCGTCGCTTACATGACTGTCTATCAGTCGCCTCGGCAAAGGAGAACCAGAGCTCGAGAGAATGTGGTCAAAGACGAGGTCCTCTATGGAGTCAAAGAAAGGAGGCAGAAGGAAAAGACGACAGGCCGGATGCCGGTTTGGAGGGACGTGTCCTTTGGTGCCTTGCGCAGATGCCGGCAAATCCCTGTTTGGAGCTCCGCGTATCTGACAAACCGAATCACTGTCAGAGCCTCAGGCATTGACAGCGACCACAATGCCTGGTCGCCAAAGATTCCAAACCTCTCCAAATCTCCCTCCAAGGCTCCACCAACAAGGCTCACATGCTCTCAAGCGTAGGCCGGTAGCGGATTCCATTTCACGTATGGGACTCGAACCTGGTGACTGGTCTAGATTATCGGGTCTTCGCGATCTCATCTTCCTTGCGGTGTTACACATTGGTATATCTGCAATGGTCAGTGTGTACGATTCAGGAGCCGCCAAAGCCAAAGCTGCAGTGCACTGTCCTCATTCTCAGCTTGGGGAGCAATGAGATCGTATGCGTGTTCAATATAGACATGAAGGCTCTCATTCCCGGCTCCCGGAAACATGTATGATATGCCACTTTCTTGGTTGATTTTGCCTTTGTTTTACCTTTGTTTTACCCTTGTTTTACCCTCGTTTTCGGATCGATCCGTTAAGAGGCATTTGAATGAAGCAGTATGTTTGACAGTTCAAGATATACAAATATACTCGCGCAGAGCGCGCCGCTACGCTTCTCCCAAGCAACGCAATGCCTTATCTTTTGTGGATATCTCTAGTTTCACAGGCGCATATGTCCGCCACAAGCCCGCGCTTAACGCCATCCACGCAGGCCACGCCTCTTTATCGGTCCTTATCCAGAACCGTCGCGTTGCCTTGCGCTTGTCTCTCGATGTTTGTTGGCCCAAACCCAAGGTATGGATTATGGCAGTATCGAGCATGTGCACTTCATGAGATTCTACCAAGTATCCCACCACCAAATTATGAGCGTGATCCAGGACCCGACCCATTTACCGAGAATGCATGGGGTGAAGTAGAACAAAACAGGTAAGTTGATACTATTCATACTACTGCAATTTGAGATGGCTGAGTCGCTAGTGAACTTGGTGAAACCGAGCCTTTCCTTCCCGGAAGACAGGTCAACCAGACGTGGTACCGCAAACACCGCATCTGCATTGTTGTGATAGCCTTGTTTTCATTCGTTATGATCGGTTCATGGGCCTTGGCTGCGAGCGCCCAGAACAGAAACTTTGAACAATGGGAAAAGGACCTAGCATCTAAGAAAGCGCAGGAGAAAGTCCGAGAGCTCGAATGGGAGAGTCAAATGGCCCAAAAGCAAGAGCAAGAGCGTACTCGAGAAATTGAATGGGACCATCAAATGCAGAAGACGCGCGACCAAGAGCGTATACGAGAGGATGATTGGGAACGTCAGATGGAGGAGAGGAAAGCGCAGGAGCAAGTGCGAGAGATAGAATGGGAACATCAGATGGAGGAGGCGCACGAGCAAGAACGTGTGCGGGAGAGGGACTGGGAACACCAAATGGCCGAGAGGTGCAAGCAAGAGCATCTGCGGGAGATGGAATGGGAACGGCAGATGGAAGAGAAGCTCGAGGATGAGCGTGTGCGGGAACGCCAATGGCATCTCGACCAAGCGGGGCGTGAACGCCTTGGACTCTACTGGGCCCAGCCGACAGCAGGGCGATGCAGTTCTCATGGCGTACGAGACTACAGCGCTCAACTCTTGAATGCAGCGCCGTATCACTATAATTGGTTAGAGCCCTGCATGGACATCCCCATCATCATAGAAGGCATGCCTCACAACGCAAGTCGTTGCGAGCAGAATGGAGATGTGGGTTCTGTGCCAAAAACGAAAATCTGAGTCGCTGTATGTGCTGATTGATGACGTTCGTTTATAGGAGATATGGGGTCATTGGAGCATGGAAGGGGATTCCTTGTGCTCCCCTTTCTTCGAGGATTGGCGAGATAACGTAAGTTTTCAGAGCACTCGATTTGATATGATGCTGAATCCTTATCAAGGGCTGCATCGCCCCGGGATCCCAGCTTCGTGTATGTTTTCATAAATTTCTTCCCAATAGCCAAATCAAAAACTAACATATCGCTACCTAGCGCGCATCGGCGCGCCTGGACTATGTCCCAAGTGGCGAGAATGGGATGGAGCTTTGCAACTCAACCCCCTTCAAATTCTGGGATCGGTCCTTTGCTCACCCTTCTACTTGCGTTCAACATGTCAGTGAAATTTCTATTATATTGAACTAATAATTAAATAATTCCCAGCCCGATAACATTTGGGGCTACTGGCTGGTCGACGATGGAGATTGTTGATCAAACTAAACGTCTGTTTTGTGTTCGAGGACTTTGAGATTGCTTTCTTGCTCGATCTTATAATTGTATTTTCCGATTCTTGAATGATGTTGCAGCTGATGCTACTGATCAATCTGAAATTTCTTGCGTATCATGTAACAGTCACGACTGCGTTTTGGGGGTTCGCTATGTGATTTGGTTCGCTCGCTTACCTGCACCTGACCCGGAATTATCCACAACTCAAACCTGGGTGAAAAGAACTAACTTTATATGCAGGGTCCGATATCAAATTCAATCCTTCAGTAAACGGTAAACGCTACAAATAGGGCCGAAACGTGAGCCCCTAGCTGCCAGAGCCAGGGTATATGATCTTCATCCTCAGCTTAGGAAATAATGAAATCGAAATCTCCAAACCATATGATACACCCGCCTTCTTGTGTAATCTTGGCCTCGTTCCGGAACAATAGGTTGGGGGCATTCGAATCTGGCAAGTTTCGCAGGCGGAGATAAATACAGACATAATTCACGCAGGGGTGCTGCTACTGTAACGCGCATCTCGTTCGCTTGCCCCGCTATGCAGCGCGGAATGTCTTCTTCTCTGCGGTTTAGCAGTAATTATATTCCAGATTTCTACTGGTATGTATTGTCCAAGCGCCGGACTATTACAGCATGGCCTCGCCACAAGCCCGCGCTTAACGAGGCTTAAAGGCGGCCATTGTGGTTCTTTATCGGTCCTTATCCAGAACCATCCTGATCTTTCCCTTGTCTCTCTATGTCTGTCGTTCCAAGGTATGAACCATTATATCATCGCGCGTGTGCGTTTCTTGAGATTCTGTACAGCGGCCCGCCACCAAGCTATAATTATGAACCTGCACCAGAACCTGACCCGTTGAGCGAAAACGATGTATGGGGTGAAGTAGAACAGAACAGGTTTGTTGATAGCCTTCAAGTCATATTGCGAGATGGCTAAATCGCACCTAAAACTAGTGAAACTGAGCCTTTCTTGTCCGGAAGACAGGTCAGGCAGGCATGGCACCCCAAACACCGATTCTATCTTGTTATAATAGCCTTGCTTTCGCTCGCTCTGATTGGCTCTTGTATCTACGCTGCAAGCATCCCGAACAAATACCGTACACAATGGGAAAGCGGTCTAGCATCTAGAAAAGCACAGGAGAAGATCCGAGAGCTCGAATGGGAGGATCAAATGGCCAAGAAGCACGAGCAAGAGCATACTCGAGAGATTGAATGGGACCATCAGATGCAGAGAACGCGTGAGCAAGAGCGCCTACGAGAGAGCAATTGGGAACATCAAATGGAGGAGAGGAGCAAGCAGGAGCAGACGCGGGAGATGGAATGGGAACATCAGATGGAGGAGGCACGCGAGCAGGAACGTGCGCGGGAGAGCGATTGGGAACACCAAATGGCGGAGAGGAGCAAGCAGGAGCAGACGCGGGAGATGGAATGGGAACATCAGATGGAGGAGGCACGCGAGCAGGAACGTGCGCGGGAGAGCGATTGGGAACACCAAATGGCGGAGAGGTGCAAGCAAGAACACATGCGGGAGATGGCCTGGGAACAGCAGATGGAGGAGACGCGCGAGCAAGAGCGTGTGCGCGAGAACGAATGGGCGCGTGAAATGCAGGAGAGGCTTGAACTAGAGCATCAACGCCAACAAGATTGGGAACTTGAGCTACAAACAAGGCGTGAGGAGTGGGAGCGTTCTCTGGCCGCACAGAAGGCGCGCGAACGGCAGCGCGAACAGGCATGGGAGCGTCAAATGAAGGAGAAGCGCGAAGATGAACGTGTACGGGAGCGCCAATGGCATCTCGACCAAGCGGAGCGGGAACGCCTTGGACTCTTCTGGGCCCAGCCGACAGCAGGGCGATGCAGTTCACATGGCGTACGCGACTATAGTGCTAAACTCTTGAATGCAGCGCCGTATCACTACAACTGGCTGGAGCCCTGCATGGAAATCCCCATTGACATACAAGGCAAGCCTCGTAACGCAAGTCGTTGCGAGCAGAAAGGAAATGTGGGTTCTATAGTACAACTGCCAATCGCTTCATGTGCTGATTGATGTTGGTTGGCTGTAGGAGATTTGGGGTCATTGGAATGTTGAAGGCGACGCCCTGTGCTCCCCTTTCTTCACAGAGTGGCGAGATACTGTAAGTATTTATCACACTCGAGTTTGTGCACTGCTGAACTCTCATCAAGGGCTGCGTTGCCCCGGGATCCCAGCTTCGTGTATGCTTTCATATTCTCAGTAGACCAGTCACGATCTAATATATGGCTGCATAGCGCGCGTCGGCCCGTCTAGACTTTGTCCCAAGCGGCGAGAATGGGATGGAGCTTTGCAGCTCAACCCCCCACAGGTTCTGGGATCGGACATTCGCTCACCCTTCGACATGCGTACAATTTGTCAGTGAAGTTTCATTTATATTGTTATGATGGCTGAATAC
>JACXVL010000272.1:660-23325 GCA_014898675.1 Athelia sp. TMB | reverse complement strand
TCTCAAACCACTTATGCGAAACTGATTTGTATCGCAAGGCCTGACTGTTGTCGAGATCGAGACGACGAAATCAAAGAAGTAAATGGGGTTGCGTTTCTTCTTTGGTGGAGGGGTGGCTGGTCGAAGACGGCTTCATCTTGGTGGGGGGCTGGTGGAACCCGAAGAGCTCAGAGGTTCAATCCCATATGCGAGTAATCATGCTACAAGTATAAATCTCTATGGGCACACTTTCAAAACTCGTTTGTCCTCTGGACAAGCACTCTGATCATTTCTTGCGCGTCACTTTCAGCCAACGCGATTGTATTTGGCCGCTCCTCATATCTTCTGGATCTCTACCAAAGCGTGCTTATCTATCCGTTCGATGGCGACAGCTGCAAGAGTGCTGATTCATGAGTTTACCAACGTTGCTTGGGATTCACTGGTCTCTAATACACCTGACTCCGTGTCAATTAGCATACAGTATGCGATGATGCAAAGCCATGACTGTTTTGATAACCTACACTAGCTTCCAGAGCATTGGAAACGAAAGGGCCATTCATTCGAACGGTGCCGTGTGCGGGGGACTCCTTCCTGCCTATAGCCCTTCATCCTTGAATGATGAACAAACCTATCCAGTATTACCTGTGCGAGATAAAGTTATACTTGGGCCACGTCTTCCATTTGATGAGATGTGTGTTATGCATCCGTACTTGAGTTACAGCGCTGCCATCCAATCGATCACCCCAAGCACCATGCACGATAATACCAACATCACGGTCCCAGACTTCACGGCGTGCTCTGCTCTATCCCTCCAGCGCATCATCCAAGGCCTTCTTGGCCTAACGCCAGTTCGACCTCTCGCGCCAGCCATGCCGCCTTCTAACGCATCTAATTCAACATTCAGGATATCCTCAGTTGAATGTATGAAGTCATCAGCGCCGGTCCCAAACGCGAAGTCGAACAGCGCCTCCAGCATCTGCGTGCCGTCTAAGAATGGGAGTGGGAGGAGGTTGAAGAAATAGAGACTCAAGGTCACCATTTTCACGTATCTGTCGTAGAACACAGTATGAGCTTCAGAGTAATCTCAAGATGAAAATGAAAATGAGCGCACTCAAAAAATACACGTGCAGCTCCTGGCAGCCCGAGAGGCAAGAACCAAAGCCACTTCCGTGGTCTCCAAGTCCCAACTTCAACTGTCCAAGTACTTAAGCCATAGTCCCCAGAATTAAAGAAAAGGCGCCAACCTTGCTCCCACACCTCCCGTCTTGGACCGTTCCAAAGCAAAACTCGCCCTTCTTGCTCATGTGTGTGGAAGTGGATGCGGAGAAGCTGCTCCCCAGTGCGTGGGCGTACACATACATAGTCGCGTTCACACGGATTTGCATGAGAACATCTATTGCCTCTTGCCTCTTGGTCCTTGTGTGGCGGTCCAGTAAGTAACGGTATTGGGTCAAGGCATCGCATGCGTGCATCCTCCGCGACGAAGCACGATCCTACATACGGCGTTGGTGCCAAAGCGTGATCAGAGCTGGCACAGCATGTTCCTGGTCTTTCTATGCGGTCATCAGCTTATTTTCCATACGTATAATCTTTTCTCAGACTTACCCGTCCACCATGAATCCAGCACACACCATCCCTGGCTTTCGGTCTCCAATGCGGGGGGTTTCGTCAAGTAGTTGGCCCATACATCCTCTGTAGTCGCTCCAGGGACAAGCGATGCGTCGTCCAGCTGAGTTATAAGTGCACCTGTTGGCAAATATCCTTTTAGTGCGGAGTTCTGTGAACCGCCCACGAGTCAGCGAGATCAGCGGGAATATATAAACGATGTGAATTACAGCGTCAAATCCGAGCACCACCCTCCCTAAGGTTTTCGTATTCTCGTATCCCCACCAACCCCAAAGATCTCCTGCTCCAATTGTGCTCGCGACAATACAGGTCATGTACAGCAAGATGTTGTGCCACGCGCCGCCTGCGATGAGGCGCATTCTAGCCTTTGGTCGCTTCATCAAATTTTCTGTAGATGTGTTTGGGAACGACACAAAAGCGGATGGGAAGACCAGCGAGAGCGAGAGGCCAGCGGTAGAAAGTGGGATTCCTTCACTGAGGTTGGGTTATATGGAGGAACGCCGCAGCTAGGAAAAGAAAACGCACACAGACGCTGCCAAAGCATGCCCTGCTTCGTGTATGATTTGACACCCAAGGACAGCCATGAATATGAGAGGAAAGTGACTAAGCGGGACTGTGACACCAGGGATCTTGATTTCTGTCAATTACAGATGTGCCAGTAAAGTGAGTGACTTACAATCGGTTGCAAGAGGGGCGTCTTTGTGTTCAACTGGGTGTTCATGTCTATGGACCCTTCCATCGCCCTTTTTGAGTGGCCCGTGCTCGTTGCCACTAATTGAGATACACTCAAACCCGCCATTAGCGAGCCGATTAGTTGTGCCAACGTCCATACAATGATGCCCAGAACCCCGAGCATACCCACAGCTCCGAAGATAGAACCAGCATTGTAGAACGCAGTCAGTGCTTTCTTTGGCTGCATGCTGCTGGCCCTGGCTCGAGTTGTGTAGCGGGCATGCAGGTTATTCAATGCACTTGTTTCGATCCGGAGGTGGACGTGATGCAATGTTACGCGCGTAGAAGTCTCTCTTGTGCGATGGCGTGCAGAGCTTGAAAGAGTTGCCGCTACGGGAATTGGCAAATTAGATGAGCCATGGGAAGAGTTTTTATAGATTCTATGAAGAGCGTGTATCGCGAGCCAAAAGATAGTAATGAACAGACCCAGCGCATCAAGACCCATATAAAGTGTGAGGTAAGTCGCGTTCAAAGACTGAAGGAGTGACGATTTAGCCCAGGAGCACTATAGCTAGCGCTACCGAGGCCCAAAAGGTCACAGCATTGCTTTTCATTTATTTCTTCCTCCAAGTTCCCATTGACCGTTGGCCGTGCTCATGATTCTGCACCCATTAATCGGCAACGCAGAACACCTCTGGAAGGCTTCTTTGGCATATGATGATCAAGGATATGACCAATCGTAGTGTGTATCGGCGTGGCAAATATATGGTCGCCTTCAACTGCCTTCAACACGCGCTGTCTCCGAGTCCATGATCACAATCACCAGACCTAACCCATGCAATCTAGAATGCAGAATTTCATGTGGATCAACTCTCTCGCGACTCCGTCGTTCGCATGCCCTTTCGTGACCGCGCTTTTACCTCAGAGAAAGTATCCAGTCTCAGCAGGTCAAACAAGGTAGCACCAACAGCAGGGAATCACCTGTTCAAAATTCGCGTCGGCTCCGATTGGTTTCTCCACCTATGAACGATACCTTATGCGCATCTGGGGAGGAGCATTATAGTTCTGCGTGTATGTGGACGCGCAAGACGAATGTCTCATTTCGCCGCTCCCGGAATGAAGAAGAGTCTTATCATAGTCCCTTCCAAGGGCCCAGGAGAGCCACTTCAATTTTACCTCGACAGAGTATTTGCACTTTCTGTCATCGCGCGCCGCTGGTTATGAATTCTGTGAACAGACGTTGGTCTCGCGTCCGCGAATTGAACGCGATTATCGAGTAGACGAGTTGATTGGATGGTGCTTCCTGGTAGCTTTTGCGGCTTTGAGACACCGTGCTTACGGTCGCAGACATGTCGCAGGAGCGGTGCCAGTCACAAACATTATACCAACAGGTATGGTTCTGCACCGTAAACCCGGGGTTACAGAATTCCAACCGGTCCTTCCAGCGCACAAAATAACTGACTGCTGGCATTCGTAAAATACAAGGCTCGCAAAGAGAAGTACCACACTCAGATTACGTAGGCACACAGCCAATCAATGCCGAGTGTATCGCCACTGCCGCCACTGCCATTGTGCCGATCTTGTTCATTGTTCTTCAATTACGCCTGTAATTCTGCTACACCGCCCTCTTGAGTGGCCATCTCTATCCACGCTATCGCAATCTCAAACAAGGTTCATTCTACGCTCTTGTTTAGATCTACCCGGGCTTGTAGTTCCTTTCAGCCTGAAGCTGGTGTTCAGGCATATATAACTGCGATTCCTGTGCTTTCGATCGAATTTGCTGTGCGTAATTTTCCATCCATGCGTTGAATTTCAACTATAATCAGTGAATTCCGTTCTCGTAAGCACCAGAACTGGACCGTATTCTTCCCATTCAGCGACCAAATCTGCTCGAAGATCAGGTCGATGGCGTCGCCATAGTCTTGATTTGACTCCAGGATGAACCCTCTTCTTGGGTCGTGGACCTACCGTCCGGATCAGTGCACAAGCGAATGTCACAGGGTACATAAGCAGGAGGCCAGCGTTCCGGACGCAAGCAATCTCCTTAGTGGAAGCTGATTTCGCGTTCGATCTTTCTCTGCGAAATGTTCGAAATTTCTTTATCGCCAAGGATATTCAATCATTACCCACGTGTCATCGAGAGATGGTCGCGTGTCGAGCGAGCTCAAGAGTAAGTGGCTTCCTTCAAGTTATCTAATTTTCGAATTGACAAAATCAACAGGTATCACTCGCTCGATCAAATGGATTGTTTGTTTCATGCAAGCGCACAGTCCGTCCCAGCGGCATGTCATGACCTAGTTGGTTTGGAGCTTGAAATTGAAAGCGCCATCAAGGTGCGTCTGTCTCGCCTCGTCTTTGTCGGGCTGTTCACCATTGCTCGCTCGCTAGACTCAAAGTGGGGCATGCGATGGAATCCCCGAGCCGCTAATGTCACTTTGGAGCATACCATCATTTCCGGACGCTTGCTTGTCATTGTTTGAAACTACTCCTGACTCTGCCTTTGGTGACGGACCTCGGCTATCTGGCGAGCCTTTGGGTAAAAATGAAACAGATGAAAGAGAGCTGGAGCTCCGAAAACCAAACTCGCCCACTTCCGAACCACCTTCACTTTGCTCCGAAGATTTTAGAACCGGGTCACCTGATGTGGCTATAGATATACAAAAACCACATGATTCTCACAGCACTTCCAAGGGTGTGTGCTTGAATCAGAACCCAACCATCTCACCTCCCACATCCACCGAAGATCACTCCGGAATATGCAAAGAAGATACCACACCTCTACGTCAGCAATCTGTTTCTCCCACTCTACTGTGCGACGAAACTACGAACCCACAGCTATCATCGTTATGGACGTCGACCAACAATTATCCCGGCGAGACGCAAACCAAATCCAATGACCTCTCGGATATTGATTCGCTATTTGGTAGTGATGACGAGTCTTCTACCCCTGTCCCCCCTATCAAGCGCAGAAACCGTTTTGCTCGTCAGGATGATGACGAATACTGTCCTACAGATGGCGATCCGCCTGTCAAACTCGAACTCTATCTGACCCGCTCCTCGCTGGTGTATCAGAATGGCTCTACTAGAGCCAATGGAAGGCAAACGCTGAATGATGGTGGCGAGTCAGGACAATTATGGGATTCCGACAGCGAAGCATTCGATCGTTCACAGGCAGGACAAAAGGCTAGGAAAATTAGCGGATCTAAGTCCAACCGGATAAAATGTCCTAACTGCCCTAGGAAAACCTTCACAAGGCGCGCAGATCTTGACCGCCACTTGAAGAGCTCCTGCCATAACAGTAAAGCCTCAATCAAATGTGTCTGTAAGCTTTGTGGAAGGGAATTGGTGCGGCCTGATGCTCTTCGCCGACATATGATCTCCCACAATCGGGGCACGATTGGGCCAGCAGGACAAAAGATTGTCGGACAACGCGGTAGGCAGCGTAGATGAATGTATTCTTCCATATCATCTCTATAACTTCGAGCGTATGGACGTTCGCCACCTTTTGCACAACTCCATTTGTGTGCGCATTGTACCATTTCTACTTCGAAGCGACGTCGAAGTTGGTTCTCATCTACAGCAATATGTAGGCTTATCATTATCTGTATTTGCTGTCTAGCCTATTTCTGCATTTTATCTTGTAAACGGAGTTTAGTGATTGAATACGGCGGCAGCATAATGCGCTACTGAGAATTTGACAGTTTGATGGTGGCAATGATTTTAGCTCGACTTCAAAGTCAGAAATAGTCACTGATGACAGATACATACATAAGTAGCCCAAACTGTGCAGGAGCATCTGCTGGCGCGACATCGGACCGGCCGCAAAAAATACGCATCCGGTTAAGTTCGCGGTGGCACCAGCGCCACCAACTACCTTATGCTTCTCCGTGTGTCATCCTTTTCGTTTTGAAATGCGGTAACGCCTTCATTACATCGTCTGATAGTCTTCGTGATGAAAATGAGAATGGTGATGGTAATTGCACTCACACATGTTGCTTTGTGCTCTCGGACCATATCGGTGGCGCATCGATATCTTCCTTATGTACAAATTAGTCAGAAGGTGCCACCACGCGTTGACGCTCACACCGTCCCATCTTGCTTCCATCTCACATTATCTCACTCCACCTCCATCGTGAATTCGCGAATACTCCACAGGAGCTCTCTCAGTCTTAATGGGGCCCAAGAACTCGGATGAATCGTCAATCGGATTCGCAAAACAGGCGGATCGTGATGGCGATGTGAAGTACGTGGACATCTATAAAATCTATTCCTTTGGCGCGATTCGCTTAGACTCGACGTTTTCTAGCCGCGATCTTTCTATAATGTCAATAGACACCAATGAAAATGCACCCAGCCCCTCCGAAGCAAGCATATCGCCTGTTGCCACCAGATTTCGCAGCCCTCCCTTTAGCGACCCTTTGCCTCCGCCTTCATCCGCTCGGTCAAACAGCGCATCTTTCTCTCCCGAAAGCAGCGCAGAGCCCATGGAACCCGAAGAGGATGCTTATGCTCCTTTGAACTCGATAGCCTCGAAGTATGGTGTGCCAACCGCCGACATTATTCCACCTGAGTTTCCCATAAATGCCGCTCAAGCGCCTGGAGGAGAAAAAGCAGAGGATGCTTCTGAGAGTTTTCGGATGCCGACTTTGAAGCCAGCATCATGGGGAAAGGACACGGCGGGCAACAGGCAATATACTCCGCCATTCAGCGGAGGCACTATTTCCTCCGTTGCGTTCCCGCCTCCAGGCAAAACGAAACCTTCTGGTAGAGTATCCCTGGACGGATCAAGCTGGGCGAGCACTTCTAGGCGTGCTACCACCAGCTCGGCTAGCACGTCCACCATGGCCGAACCAGCAGACGATGACCGCGACTCCTGGAAAACGGGATGGTCACGGCCGCAGGCCCCGCGCAGTTTGCGCCCCCGACCTGAATCCACTCCGGGCAGAATAATGCAGCCAAAAGCGGAGCCGGGCACCCCTGAGATGCAGGTCTCAGGCGACGAGGGTGGCGAGAGCGAAGTGGACGAGCTTGAAGACGAGGTGCCGACGTCCCCCAGCAAGGTGGCGGAGAAAGGAAAAGACAAGCCGCACAGCAAATTCAAACATCCGGGCAGAGTCTCGTGTCTGAAAGGTTGCGGAAAGACCTTTGCCCGGTTTGCGGAAGCGCGAAGACATTCGGAACAGACTACGGGATGCGGAGGAGGCGAGAAAGCGTTCCTTTGCGAAAGGTGTGGATCCAGCTTCACCCGGTCAGACGCCCTCTCGCGGCACGCACGCCCGAGGGGCTCCGGAAAGCTTACGTCTTGCGACGTTAAGTACGATACGCTTATGCGACAAAGAAAGGCCGCAGAAAATTGATGTCAACGAGTTCCTGGTTGGTTGTTGTTGCATTTATGCTGTACATCATACCCTTCACTTCTTCAGAACTTTTGGAATAAGATAAAATAAATCGCAGTCCCCTGCCTCGATACAAGGTGATCTGCAAACGTAATGCAAACAGCGTCTCCACCCACTCTCAAACAGGCTGGGTCCCCGGAAAGTTGAACTTGGCTCAACCCTTGCGCACATAGGTCATTCAAATCAAATCAGAGGTTCCACAGAAGCAGTCGAAATCAATATTCTATAATCAGGCTGCTGTGGTGTGTGGTGTGTGCGTATGCTCATCAGATGCTGCAGATCTCGAATAGCCCCTGAACCATCCCTAAAGCAGGTCGTGGGCGGAAATGACAATTTTAGGCGGGAATTTACCATTGTATCCTGTCTTCGCCCACAATCATGATGAAACAATGCGCATGATACAGTCGATAAAGTCACTATAAGGCGAAGAATCATGCAGAAATACGGACTATTGACCGTAAGGGAACACTTGCGTGCAGGAGTTGATAGTCTCCACTGCCCCATAGAAAGTAGCCAGGTTCTGCTTGAGGGCTGTGCGCAAAGCCCCGGTGGGATTCGGATATAACGAAGGCACTGTGACGTTCGCATGTTTGGTGTACAGATAGCACAGCTAAAATGCAGCGCATTAATTTCATCCCAAGAATCAACTGGAAGTACTCACCCCCTCTGAGAAACCAGGGTCCGCGGAATCGACAATGTAGTTGCCCGCTCCAACATTGTATCCAGGCGAGATAGGATGGGCAGCTTCGAGACCAAATATGTCGATGCCAACATCCAGAAGGCCAAACGAGCCGCTTCTGCGATAGAAATCGGTAGGAAAGTGATTATCTTGGAAGAATCCACGGGCCACAGTGAGGTTCAACGCGGTAGACGAGTCACGTCCATCTACGAAGAATCGATAGGGAAACACAGATTCGGCATATGCTGTGAAATAGCGTGGCGTCGTGAAGGTGAAATTGGGATTGCGGGTGAGTGAATCCTGAATACGGGCCCAGCGGACTTCCGCTGCAGCTGATGCATTGTACTTCCCACCACCGTATGACGCGCTCTTGTTGAGGAACTTGCCATCAAAATGAGTAAGAAGTTATATAGACGTAAGGAAAGTATCATTCACCACTTCAAACAAAGTCTCGTTGAACGAGTAATTATCGCCAAAGTAAAAGTCACCTCGCGTAGTACTTGCATCACCTGTTCATAATTGAGCAAAAGAAAGCGGCGACCTTACAAAAGGAATGATGTACCTTCAAACACGCCATGTGTGTCCAAACCACCCACAATGGCAGGTGCTGGGGGGTCTGTGCCTGTCTCGGTAGATTTCTGACCAATGCTCATCAGGTTTGTGAGATGGTTTCCATCAACCAGAAAAGCGCCCCAGGTCACGAGAACAGCCAGATCGTTGGCCATGTTGAAGCCTACAAAGCACATTGCATCGGGTCAATGCTAATCAAGGAAGGAGTGAGCTTCTGGGCTGACCATCTTGAACAGCGGTGACAATTTCTTGGGGCGTAGCAATGCCATTTCGATTCAGGTACTGCAAGGGCATATCAGCATTTGGTCTAGTGCCCACTAAGGATAGTTCCAGCTCACACCGTGCGACGCCAAGGTGTTAAGACCGGGACAAGGCCCTCGAATGTCTGTGCTGCTTGCAGGAATAAATGGATGGGCTGCATCATTGACCAGGTAGGACGTGGTATTCGGATTGGCTGGCGGGGCAGGACTGGCGCCAACAACATTCACAGTGCGCGAGAATACCTCGATTTCTTCCCTCGACAGCCCAGCTAGCGATCCATAGGAGGAAAATGCTGTCGCAGACGCTGAGAGTGATATGAAGACAGTAAGGGGTGCGATTCTTGACCACATTGTTGCCCTGGCGAAGATTTACAACTCCTATCCCTTCTTTCGTGCATGTCTTTTATATGCCGAGCGAAAGAGCTTGATCACGTTGCCATTGTGTCAAGGTGACGGCTGCTTGCGATCCCTGACTGATACTTCAATGTGAGACAGCTACAGCCTGGCACCGCAAGGTAGCAAGATGCGGGTACAGTCTCGGGAGATCGAGCCATGTCAAGCGAGGCACCAAGAGCACCTGAAGTCCCCTGCTTCTGCTTCGCGGGTGGTGTGTATTTTTCACTTTGAGCCCTCTGTCAAACTGAACGGGGAGATATTGGGAAAGTGGGCCGTTCAGAAGATGCGCATTGGGTGATACGCACTGCCAACTTCGCAGGTTGTGTACAAGCAGCAACAGAGCATTCGAGACGCCCAAGACAAGACCGGCGTCAAAAAGAATGTCATCCCAGGACACGTTTCCCGGTGCCGGCGCCGCAGCAACAGCGACCACTGTATGCGATGGAGGGTTCTTTGTCCGACCACTGACAATTGCACTTTGCAGCACCTAGGCCTATGGTTGGCCTATAGCCCTGGAATCATGGCCTCTAGTCGTTTGGAGGCTTTAAGGTCATCTTTCCTGCGCTCCCCTACAAATCATTCAGTCACATGGCATGTGCAGATATCGATGCCCCTGTCGGCTCTGTCGTATCTTCGAGCTCAGAGCATCAACGGAAGTCAACAGACATCAGCAGGCCAAGAATCTCCAAGAATATTCTCATCTGCCGCGGGTCAAGTGATACCGCATATTTCTCCGTGAAGCCGACGGATGAGCAAACTCAATGGTGCATCTGGTCGTTACTCGTTGATATTTATCACACAAGGTGCATTTACATACCATTAGCTCTAGAGGGCTCTGGAATTTGCCTAGAAGATTGTGTAATGACATCTCGCGTGAGACCTAAGGTGCATAAATTAATGAATCGAATTTGGGTTTTCACTGCGAGAGGTCGCGGGCCATTGCAAACTGTGTACATCATACTGTATGCCTACTTGCCATAAGGAAAGACTTGCTCGCACGAGTCCGTGAGCTCTACCGCCTTATAGAATGTCACCAAGTTCTCCTTGAGTGCCGTCCTGAGTGCACCTGTTGGGTTTGGGTACAACGAGCGAACTGTAACGTTGACATGCTTTGTGTACAAATAGCAAATCTATAATAATAAAAATATCAGTGTCGCAAGCTGAGAATGAATCGAAATGTGCATACGCCATCCAATCCAGGGTCCTGGGGGTCCAAGGTGTAATTTCCGGCTCCAACATTGAATCCAGGCTCGATGGGGTGGGCAGAGGCGAGGAAGTTCAAGTCAGGACCAATATTTTCCAGTCCGTAAGTCCCGTTCCTGCGGTAGAAGTCCACAGGGTATGTCGTATCTTGGAAAAATCCGCGCGCAACAGTGGTGTTCAGGGATGCAGAGGTGTCACGACCGTCGACGAAGAAGCGGAACGGGAACGCCGACTCAGCATAGGCGGTGAAGTAGCGAGGGGTGGTGAAAGTAAAATTGGGGTTGCGGGCCATAGAATCTTGGATGCGCGCCCAGCGGACTTCAGCCGCGGCAGTTATGTTGTACTTTCCGCCGCCATATACAGCGCTTTTGTTGAGGAACTTCATCGAGATGATGTGGTGAGAAAGGTACACATGAAGCGGTGGAGACGAGACTTACCACATCGAAGAGCGTCTCGTTGAACGAATGGTTATCGCCAAAGTAGAAGTCCCCGCGCGTGGTGCTTGCATCTCCTTCGAAAACGCCGTGCGTGTTAAGGCCGCCAACGATGGCGGGGGACGGAGGATTTTTGCCCGTCTCGGATGACTTCTGCCCAATGCTCATCAAATTCGTAAGGTGATTGCCATCGACAAGGAAAGCCCCCCAAGTCACGAGGGTCGCCAAATCCCAACCCATGTTGAAACCTGCATATTTAAGGAAAGGTCCTTTTAGGTGAGTCAGTGAGAGGGTATGACAATGATGTCACCTTCTTGCACAGCAGTGACAACCTCCTGGGGTGTAACAATCCCATTGCGATTGAGATACTGAGATTATATGTCAACACTCGCTGGAATGCATTGAGGGAAGCCTGTCTTACCCCATGCGATGCCAATGTATTCAGCCCAGGGCAAGGCCCTCGAATATCGTTGGCAGTTGCAGGTATGAATGGATGTGCCGCGTCGGCTACGAGCTTCGCCCGAGTGTCGTTTAGGGCGGGTGGGGGAGGACCTGCTCCGACAATGGGCACATTGGTGGTGCGCATGAAAAACTCTATTTCCTCATTACTACGCCCAGCGAGCGATGCATAATGTGCAAATGCTGAGGCATAGGATACGAGAGACAGGGCAATCGACAAGGAAGAGAACGAAGTGCGCATGCTGTAGAAGCGTTGAGAAGTATGTTGTGAAAGTTCTAGTGGATAGAAGCTGACCTTTATATGTAGCAGTGGAGAAACTACGAAAGGGAGTTCCTGGTGTTTCTACACGGCGGATCAGAATAATTCGGTCGATACATACCGCAGTCCTGAAATTACAAAGCTGTTGTTGGTGAAGCAATTGTTGGAGGCATTCCACGCTGCGGATATAGGACAACCCCCGAGCGCGATCCGGATTGTGCAGGGCTATGCCTGGCTATGCCGATAAATATTCGATAAACACTCACGGCGCATGCTGATGTTTTGACTTGGGCATGAATAAATGACGGCCGAAGCAGTGCCAGAAATTAGAGACACCGGGTTATGCACAGTCAAATCCTGATCAGCAATCATTGAAAGGTTGTTCGGTTAGTCTCTGGTGCGGTGGTGGGAATTTGATTTGATATTTGGACCGTATATCCGAGTCCCCTAGATCTTGGCCAGTGCCCTAGTAGGCTATAGTGGTGTTTGCATCCTAGTTCAGCTGAGCAGCCAGATGTAGTGCAATTGTGAGACGGAACCTATTGCAAGTTTGCTGTATGGTGTAGTTCACATAACGGAGATCCTGTTGATACCATGGCGGCATTGATCGCAGCTCAAGTCCCGAGGCCTCATGCTCAGCTGCGCCGCTGCGGGGGGCGCAGCAGACTTCATTACTGGCCAATGAGAATCGTCGAGTATCAACTAATGCATTCAGTCTGGCATGTGTAGACTTTTCGCTGCGGTTGATGGTCAGGGAAATGTGCATCGTGACTTCCTGATAAGTTCAGGCCAATCTGATGGTCCGGTTATGTCACGGAGACCCCGACTGCGAGTTCATATCGGGGTATTCTGGTCCTCTAGAACGCTACACGAACACCCAGGCGTTGGGTAGGTTTTTGGAAATGTCGAAACATGCTGTAGTAAACGAGAGGGTGCAGAAGAAGAAAATCGGACAGGAGAGTCGGAGAAGACTTGCGAAGGCGATCAGGTTCAAGACAAATTAATATTGCAATTGACAAGCAAGCGTCAAATTCTCGGCAACTATTACATCCTTCCTCTTGCAACATGGCCACTGCTTCGTCCTCGTCCTCGACATTCCTATACTATCCTTCCGACGACCCAGCAGACGAAGCGGATGAAGTCATAGATCCCAAGGCCGAGAAATTGAAGAATAAACCACTTTCCAAGGATCGTCTTTACGTCGGGAACCTTCATCCAACTGTCGACGAGTCAGTCTCCAGTGGTCTCCGCTTACTCAAGGCTTACCGTTTGATTTCTCTCTAGATATACCCTCTTGACTATATTCTCTAAATATGGCACCGTCAAATCCATGGACTACCTATTTCACAAGACCGGCCCGTCGCGAGGTAAACCGCGCGGATTCGCGTTCATTGAATTTGCCGACCAGAGTGTGAGTCTTTCTCTGTGCTATCTTCCCTTTCCTCCCTGCCCTCCATTTTTTTTCTATCTTTTCGGATCAGAGGGACGATCGCTGACACTGGGTTTTACACGCGCACCAACCATGCCTATTCAACCAACCCGTCGATGCGATCAGTCCTCATATTCACACCCTCAACTCCTCTTGCCTTTATGTTGAAGGCAGCTGCTGATGTATGTCCACCAGTCGGCCCTGTCCGCGCTTTCCGCCTTGCACGATAAACTCCTTCGCGGACGTAAACTCGTTGTCACGTTTGCTCACCAGGCGCCCCCCTTGACATCGCATACTCCGGGAGGGAGGAAACGAGGAGCAGACGCCTCCAAACCAACGACTTTGAGCCTAATGAAGAGTGGGCGGGGTGATGGGTATGTTATCCCCATGCCTCTTCGCTCGCCTTCAGCTCACAGACATCATAGCCCAAATTCAAAAGATAAAATTGCGCTTCTCGAAGCCAAGCTCCTTCAAATGGGTTCCTCGTCTAGTCTCTTCCCACCAGTGATTGCGACAGCAAAATCACCAGCTTCAACGCCAAACGAGGCTGCGCCGACATTTCCAACCGGTATGGATGCACCAACGCCAGCACCGTCATCTGCTCCACCACAAACACCCGCGCCTGCACATCCATCTCTACCACCCAAACCAGCCCCACCCCCAATAACTTCATTTCACCTGCCCCGTCACAACGCGACCAGCTCGGATTTCAACTCTAATGGGAAACGCCAGCATCCGCGGAAAGAACTGCCCACACTTTCACAACTGCAGCACACGCGCCTCGCCTCGACCACAGGGCAGTCGGTGGGATTTGCAGCAAGCTTGGCAGGTTCCTACGCGCCTTCGCCGTCACCCTCGCTGGGTACACCTAAAGAGCCGATCAGGCCACCCGACCAAATGAACACAATCCCGTCCGTAGCTTCGACTGTGGTTTCAGGGGCAATGACTCCTGGGGCAATGGCATCACACGCCAAGTCCTCCGCACCCGCCTCTACAGCGAGTCGCCCAAAGACTCTGATGCGTGGATCGTTAGCAGGTGTTAAGATTGTGAAATCCAGAAAGCAGAAGGAAGAAGGAATCGGACCCGATTGACCATCGAATTATATTCCGTCGATGAATTGAATCAGAACACCATCTGTATTCCATTTGTATAGCAGCCAAGTTCCATCAGCCTTGATAATGAATGTATTCGCCTCGCATGGTATAGAACTATGCCTTTGATTGCCCATTCGCGCGGTCATCAGTGATTCTGGTTGGACGACCGAGAGATTACGCGAGTTTAGGGGCCCCTTACCCAGCTATCGAGAATCGATTCATTTAACGCGAAGTGATGTGTGTTGAATCATTAGCGGGGGCACAGAAGTCATGCGATCCAAACTTGATTCTCATAGGAATGTACATGGCATGAATTTCGTAGTGTATGCGCGTGCAGAGTGTGTGCGGAAAAGGAAGGAGGGGAGGCTTAAACGACGGTACCGGCGTTTGATGCAATACGCGGCCACAGATCCGCCTACCACAATGCGTCAGTTATCGCAGCGCATATTCGCAAAAGACGACTCACGCATTCTTTTGCAACAGGGCCAGTGATAGCAGAGCCCTTCATCTCGCCCTTGGGGTTCACAATCACACCGGCGTTGTCCTCAAAGTAGAGGAACACGCCATCCCGCCGACGCCATGCCTTCCGTTGACGCACGACTACAGCAGGCATCGCTTGAGACCGAACTTCAGCATCCCCCCCGATCATAAAGATATGTTGCGGGACTCACTCTTCTTCCTGAGTTCAGGCTTTCCCTTCTTCACAGAGGCCACAACCATGTCACCCACACCTGCATCAGGCAATCTGTTCAATCGTGCACCGAAGCCGTAGGGTTCGATGATGAACAAGCTCTTCGCGCCGCTGTTGTCTGCGCAATTTATGACAGCACCAACGGGCAGACCGAGGGTCAAGCGGAATTTTGTGCCGGAGGCTCCTCCACCTTCAAACACATCGCACGTTAGTGATAGCTCATAGAATATATGTTCTGGCATACCGCGTTGCTTGGACATTTTTGTTAGATTTCAATCGAGACGGCGATGGCGTGCAGATCCAAAGTTACTGTGCTGAAATCGAGTCCAAATCGAGCAACTGTACAGTTCTCACAGTCACACCACCTGCGGCTCCTTTAAACGGACCCACCCAGACTGAAGTTGAACTTGAACCTGAACACAGGACCAGCTGCAACACGAATCACGCTATTGCAGTAACTTTTTATTTCATGATTTTTACGAAACTTGCAAAGTTTGAGTTTGTTTAACCATCTTAAGGATTCCTGATCAGCCCAGCACATCTAGTAGGGCGTGCGATGCGACAGGTAAGAAGATATACATAGCTATGAACAAATTTACGGTCAGCCCTGCAATTCAATTCACAAGCGCAGCAGAAAAACTGAATTGACGATGTGCGATGGCAGCACTCTACTAATACACGTATGTTGATAAATGCCTACTCGTCTCTTGGTTCACAATGGTATGGTGGAAACCCTCTCCGGCTCGTCGAAGACCATGATCTCGTTGATGTGGGCTGTGTCTCTTGCAACATCAAACCTCAATCTCAACTTCGTAGATACCGTCCGAGGTACCTTATGTGTGATCACGGCTTCTGCGCCTTTGCCATGGATGAGCACTTTCCAATCTCCATTGGCGTCGTCACACTCCCAAAAGAAATCTCCAATTCGAGTGGTAGGGTAATCACCGAAGCGACCGATGGGCTCCACGATGACTAGCGTGTTATAGGCAGTAGAGCTGGGGAATGTGAGTTCAAGCCAGCCATGCTTTTCTCCATTCTCTGTGTACCAAGTGTGCCCGAGAACACCATCATTGGCAAGATCAGGCCCGAAAGTATCGGCGCATCTGCTACCGCGGATAGCCACACCTTGAGCGAGACTGTTGGTCGTGATAGGCTCGTAGGCGCCTTTTAACGGCGGTGCAGGGCCAGGATGTTTCCAGGCTTTTCCTATCTCCTTCAAGGCATGCACAAGGTTCTTCTCTAGCCGCCCTTCCCTATTTGGAGGGGCATTGACGATCAAAGTGCAGTGTTGCTCGTTTTGGGGGATTAGCCATTCATTAACGATTTGTTTCGTCGGTTTAAGAGACCGATGTGCGTCGGCGAGCTTCCAGAACCAACCGTCCGTCAGTGTAACGCAAGAGAAAGCGGGAAGGTGGTTTTTGGATGGTAAGGCCTGTTATATGATTAATGAGACGAGAATCGACATCAAGGAAGACAGCACATGCCTCGCCAGCGTTCTGTTCAAATGCTTTGATATCTCCGTAGAAGAGCCCTGATGACGGCCATTGCGAGGCGTTGAGATCGGTGATCAAACAGTTGGGCTGGATTCTCTTCACGAGACGATATATACTAACATGGTTGGCGTTAATGTCATATTCGAGGAGTTATGAATTCCCCACGTACTCGTCGAACGGGAATTCGGTATACGGTATACGTCCCCACGGCGAGCTCCAACCGTCGAAAATGATCATGTTGATTTCGCCGTAGTTAGTCAACAGCTCCGTTAACTGGTCCTTAACTAGTTGGACCTTTGCTGGTGCTAGATTGAAGTGCCGTATATCGTTTCGCTTGCTGAAATGACGTTATCAGGTTGGAATGAAGGATGTTAGATGCAGAGCATACTCAAGAATCGAGTAGTGAAATCCGACTGTCAGGCCTCGCTTCCTGAACGACTGGACATATGCATCAATAACATCAATTTTGGATGGGGTGTGCAAGACACTGTCTGTTCCCGTCTTAGTCGGCCATATGCAGAAACCATCATGATGCTGTGAGACAAGATCAGTTCAGGACAAATCTTGCGAGTATAGCAATCTACTTTCGCCGTCAAGAATGCACCCTTCATGCCCGCCGAGATGGCAGCTTCAGCCCATTGGTCGGTATCCAGTTTTGAGGGGTCGAAAGCAGAGACAGGACCCCACTCATCACCCCACTCACGGTCTTGGTATGTTGCGATGTTGAAATGGATGAACAAGCCTAAGATTGATTAGTTCAGCGACACCTTCAAGTTTGAGTTTGATTCAGACGTCATAGAATAGACGAACATAGCCTGAGGTCAAGAAAAGCTTGCTGGAGATCAGGCAGACGAGATAGCTGGTTATAGGGCGTAGGTACGGGAGCAGGGCGGGTGGCTGTCATTGTGGGGCCCCTAATGATAATGATAATGTAGGGAGGTGGCCGTTGCGATTCAAGCGGTGTCACAATTGATTGACCCGAGTGATATTGAGGCCACCTAAAAAGGCAACGCCGAGTTTGAAACTCCGCCGCATTTGACCAAGGCGACTTCCAGTCAGAGTGCTAGTTACAAGACCATCATCTACCAAGTAAATCAGGAGACAACAAGAAAGCAGGAAGAATGGTGATTGAAAATCAAGGGTGCTCCAAACACGAGCCAATTTTACATACACGAGTCAAAAAAGAAAATGCCAGGGGCTACGATCATAAGTATGTTTATACACAAGACCTTGCTTCGCTGCGGCTGGATGGAATAGCCCATATTTAGGTGTACATGAGGATAAAGCACGAGTTTTCTCAAAGCGTAGGCGACAATTAGCCTATTGTTCAGTTGAAGAGCAAATAACTGGAATGACGTAGCGAACAAATAAGTGCAAACGAAAGGCCAGCATATGGGTAATGATATCGATCGATACGAGAGATGTCCTTCTAGTTGTTCAACAAGTTGAGTCTTCAAATACCCAGGAGCCCCATATTTCATTTGCATTGGGCTAGAAAGTATTCAGTCATCATAATCCTATAGATGAAACTTCACTGACAAAATATACGCATGTCGATGGGTGAGCGAATGTCTGATTCCAGAATCTGTAGGGGGTCGAGTTGCAAAGCTCTGTCCCATTCTCGCCGCTTGGGAAAAAGTCTAGACGGGCCGATGCGCGCTATGCAGCCACATATCAGATCGTGACTGGGCTACTGAGAATATGAAAGCATACACGAAGCTGGGATTCCGGGGCATCGCAGCCCTTGATGAGAGTTCAGCAGCGCACAACTCGAGTGTGATAAATACTTACAATATTCCGCCACTCTGTGAAGTAAGGGGAGCACAGGGCGTCGCCTTCAACGCTCCAATGGCCCCAAATCTCCTACAGCCAATCAACATCAATCAGCGCATGTAGCGGTTTGCAGTTGTACTATAGAACCCACATCTCCTTTCTGCTCGCAACGACTCGCGTTACGAGGCTTGCCTTGTATGTCGATAGGGATGTCCATGCAGGGCTCCAGCCAGTTGTAGTGATAAGGTGTTGCATTCAAAAGTCGAGCACTGTAGTCGCGTACGCCATGAGAAATGCATCGCCCTGCTGTCGGCTGGTCCCAGAATAGTCCCAGGCGTTCCCGCGCCGCTTGGTCGAGATGCCATTGACGCTCCCGTACACGTTCATCCTTGCGCTTCTCCTTCATTTGACGCTCCCATTCAAGCTCTCGGATCTTCTCCTGCGCTTTCCTAAATGCCAGATCCTTTTCCCATTGTATGAGGTTTTTGTTCGGGACGCTAGCAGCGAAGATACAAGAACCGATCAGAGCGAGCGAAAGCAAGGCTATTATCACAATGTAGGGTCGGTGTTTGGGGTGACATGCCTGCCTGGCCTGTCTTCCAGGCAGCAGAGGCTCAGTTTCACTGATTTTAGGAGCAATTTAGCCATCTCGCAATATAGCATGAAGGCTATCAACTCACCGGTTCTGTTCTACTTCACCGCACTCATTGTTGTAATTATTATAGCTTGGTGGCGGGCTGCTGTACAGAGAATCGTATGAAACGCACACACGCGATAATGATTCATACCTTGGAACGACAGACATCGATAAACAAGGGAAAGATGATAGTTCTGGATAAGGACCAACAATGGACGCCTTAAAGCCTCGTGTGAGTCACCAACCATGGTCTTGACGCCATGCTGTGATAGGCTGTGATCCAACACTCGTGCAGAAACTCCCCCTAATTGAACAAGCCTGAACAGGCCTGGAATCTTTCGGACGCACCGGCCACACCCGATCGTAACTGCTCTCGCCCGTGGCAATTCTCACTGGGGTTCAAGCTTCGGACGAGCCATCCCAATTTTGGCAGGATAAAAAACCCAATACAGCTAGCTATAGTGTTGCCGCAGTCCAGGTCTGAACGAACGTTCGAACGAGAGCGGCGAGAGCCGAACGCGTAACTCGTTCACCACTGACGTTCGAACTCGCGGTCCGAACGGTAAACGACATAGCGGCCGACGTTCCCGAGCCTAATGTGCTTCGAAGCCTTCGATTTGCGCGATTTTGCTGGCACGTCGGCTACATTTTCTGCCCGCTTTTCTACTAAGGCAACTATCTAAGTATCCGAGTCCCGCCAAGTTGTCTCGAAATGATTCTCCTCGTCTGGCTCTCCGGCTTCCCAAACATATCTGGTCAATGTTCTCGCACCGACATACTGGCTTGCTGCATCAATACCCGGTGATTGGTTTTCTTTTCCTGGTGGACTTTGCAATTTCGCTGGGCCTCGCCTCCCCGCTGGCTTGTGCTCACTCCGGTGTAGGCTCGTGGGGGTGCCTAGACAAATGGGTCGTGTCTTTTGGGCTGCTTTACTGCATATGTTGCTTTGCTGATGCGGTTGCCGGCCCGCCCTTTTGTGTTGGTCCGCTCGCTCATCCCTACAGTCTCTCGCCGCTCGTCGGCGCCAGCGTGAATCTGATTCACGTACCAGTATGCCCCATTGGGCAAGCTCGCGCTACGCGCAGACTAAGATACCTACGCACTTATTCGCGCAGGCTTAGTTCGGGAGTTCGAATGGGGTGCTGGACTCGAACCAAACTGCCCTAACACGTTCTCGATGGTTCGGTCCTCGGTCCTCAATTTTGGTAGAACCACATGTTGAACAGACCCCGTGACGTCACATGTCACATGAGCGCTTATTCAGCGCTAGCACCCGATATACCCGGATGTTCAAGTACATTCCGGAGGGCTTACTCAGTAGCTCACCAGAGCTTTGCATATATAGTAATATACTTCGTAGTAGTATATATACCAGCTTGTATCTACGCATTAATACAAGCCTCCTACCAAGAGCACTCAGTGTGAATAACACAAGAGCCTTAACAGGTGAGCTGTGTAGCGCCCTAGCCGGCTGCTCCAACAGGTTATGAGCCCCGGATGCCCTGTCTATGCGCCTTCAATGGCTGCAATGACAATGCGCACCAGCTCTCCTGTAATTATGCCAAATTACTGGCAGAAATTACTAGGGCCTGTCGTCGCCATTATGGCTTGACGATTTATGCAAGTTCACACTTGCTGGAGCACTCGCGCCCGTGCGGCTGCGTTCTATAATGCTCCGATTAATGAGGTACTGACCCATGATTTGTAGATCACCTACAAACCCTCTATCTCGCATTTTTACAATGTCGAACGCACTCACCTCGCTCGTACCCGTCCTTGACGGCTCGAACTACTTGGTGTGGGCCAACCAGATCGAAGCGTACTTCATGTCGCAAGATCTTTGGTCTGTGGTCAACGGCGAAGACAATGGGCCTGACGAACTCACCTCATCTGAGGAGAAGGACCCAGTCAAGAAAGCCGCTTATGACGCTGCTGACAAGGAGTGGACGAGTCGCAATCATAAAGCACTCGGCACTATGCGCCTTCGTATGGCAGCATCACTTCAGCATTTGATCGCTGGCAAAGATTGCTCAGATGCCTGGAAAAAGCTCAAGGAAGAGTTCGGTAAACCCGGCTCCTCTACGATCTATGCCGACTTCAAGGCAGCTGCGAAGTTTTACCTATCTGGTAACTCGCATCCAGCTCCTGAGATCAACAAGCTTGCCCAGCTCCTCGATCGCCTCAAAGCGAATAAAGTCGAACTACCCGAATTCGTGCGCGCGATGATGCTTCTAAACGCTGTACCCCAGAAATGGGACACTATTCCGAACATCATCTTGCAGCAGTATGGGCCTGACAAGCTGACCTTTGACAGGGTCAAAGAGGCGATTACCACGAAGTGGGAGCAGGGAGCCAGCAATGGCAATTCTGCCAACAAGATTTCGGCGGTCAAGCACAAGCGTCCAGACCAGTCCTTCAAGCAGCAGCAGCAGCAGCGCCAGTCCAAGGATGAAGGCAGCAGCAACAAGCCTGCTAAGAGTGAAAAACCTCCCAAGCGTGGCAAGCGCAGCGGCAAGAAGCACAAGGACCACGACCATGATCACGATTATGCTCACATCGCATCTGCGGTGATCACAGATCTACCCACGTCGCAACCAGTCCCTCTGGCATCTTGCATCACTGAGATCAGCCCTGCTAAGACTTCAACGCGCAAGGTCAAGGTTGGCCCTGCAGCGCATACCCTTGGGAAAAATGCTTATCCTAAATTCACCAAGGCTATGAAGCTCACCTCCGATATGGAGATCGATTGCAGTCCCCAGGTCATTCACAACCTCGAACCAATCTTTGAAGAGAGTGTTGAGACCAAGTCCATCCTCTCTATCAGCGATGACGAAGACATGGACAGCGACCGTGAGCGCAAGAGAAGCCGCTCTAAGTCAATGGAGCCTGGCCCCTCTAACTATGAAGAACCTCTTAGCTGGGGATCTGACATTGAAGAGGACATTGCTGATGCCGCTGGACTGAGTGACCAAAGGCAAGCACATATACCCTTCGCATATGCAGCAGACACTAATGCGCGTACAACTACAGCCGCTTCTAAGCACCGTAGCAGTAGTATTCAATGTATGCAGCAAGCCACCACTGTGGCATATAAATGTCATCATAAAATCGATGTTGCATTATGTGCGAAATGTAAGGGAAAACAAAGTGCGCCAGATCACAACATTCAGACATGGATCATGGATTCAGGTCCTTTGTTGCACTTTACCCCCAACATAAGCGATTTCGTCAGCTATGAACGCATTCGCGAACCCATGATGGTGAAAACAGCTGCGAACCCCTTGCACATTACTGGTAAAGGGGCTGTCCTTATAAAATACTCTACCTCGAAGAGAAACAGGCCAGAACAGCTGCAAACCTTGCGCTTATATCCTGTATATCATATTCCTGGTATGAGTGATCGCTTATTATCTATGGGACAATTCCTACAAGATGGCTTAGATGTGCGCGGTAATGCGAAGCATATCAGCTTTTACAAACCTGGCAGCAGTAAACCTGTATTGTCCAGCTTTCCCAGACGTTCTAATGATACAATCTTCGTTGTGGACTCTGAGGTAGAACAGCATAATGCGCACAGCTGTATTTACAGTGTGGATTATAATACCCTGCACAAA
>JACXVL010000271.1:55344-89325 GCA_014898675.1 Athelia sp. TMB | reverse complement strand
TGACAAACTTGAACATCTGGTCACGTGACTTTTGGAATTTGATTGTCTTCGTATAATTCCCAAATAACTGCTTCTAGAGAGATTTCTTGCCTTTTTCTATCAGTCCAATCATGAAACAATAACATGATATGACATCGGGTGGCAGCTGAGCAAGTATGCGAGGGTCCCAACTGTTGAAAGTGACCGAGTTGGACGAATTGGACCTCGGATGCTTACATTTTGTGCAGAGATGGCGTTGACCAATCAGATAAAAGCACCCCTCAAGGTCAACAACCCGGCGTGGACGAGTAAAACCGTGGCGGCGCAGCCCACTCGAGCATACAGGGCAATTTATCCTGTCCTTCATGAGTGCGCCGGGATCCCAGTAGAAGAATCGGGGGTTGTACTGGCGCCGTACCCCTAACGAGTCACGGCCCGCGAATCTTTCGAGAGCACACTCCCAGAAGCATAAAATCGAAATTTGAGTTGATGGATCTGTAGAGGATCAAGTAGGCTATATGTCTATGTAGAAATCAAAAAATAATAGTTGATGAAGCGGGGTAGGTGAATATATTAGTCAAGTAGGTCAGTTTTGAGCGCACCCCGAGGAACGAGTCAGGCGTGGGAACATTTTCCCGCCGCGCCACTTGCTAGTATTCACAGCAGTACATCGAGCAAACGTGAGAGATTCAGACCTCGATTGTAACATGAATATTGTTCATTATTATCTTTCACAGTGCCATGAGAAGACACGAGTCGGAAACACACAATATTACTGCACAACGAGGCAGGACAAGTCAAGGACAAGTTGCTTCGCGATCGTGTTAGTGGCTGTTGTTTACCTCTGTTTGGCTAATCGGGCTTGGCCTGCCATTCTGCTCGTTCTTCATGCTCGCCACTCGTAGATGTTCTCATTCTGCTTGAATTAAAGACTCTGTCAACAAATTTATCATATCTACACGACTTGTTTGTGCTATAGGGCCCTCATTGGAAAGCATTGGCCTACCAGTCATGCATCCGAATGGGATGTAGGGTAATTCTGTGTGGACTTCTGTACCCCCTGTAATCACCCCAATAAATACTAAATAATTTTTAAACCTAGCCCACACAGTAGGCCAATATATGGTTATGGACTGACAAGAGTTTGAAGTGCTTCAGAGGTCAATTGATGTACTTTCTGGGCCTCATGCGCAAATGGGAGGCTCCTAAAAGATTGCACCAGATGATGGGCCCGCGTATCCAAAACTGCTCGGAGAACTTGTCATATGGTGCTAGTCTACATACAATGAATATCCCCTACTCATAATACAAATCGGACTTCACTTGCACTTCCAATGATATGATTACCGCGCGCGGTGGCGATAATTTGTCGCGAATCCGGGTCCGGCGCCTCGTGTGATCCACTTCTTGCTCAAATCTTTACCGATTCACTTGAAAATTTCATACATCTCTACCTATATGTTAGGACAGCTTAAGTATAGAAGTAATAAGCCGTCAGCATCAATGTGCGTTCAGTAAGAGCCCGTGACTCGTTACTGGTCGTGACTCGTAAGGGGTACGGCGCCAGTACATCTGAGTTGGTCGAGGCTTGGATTTCCCATGAAGAAGAAAGTAATTCGATTTTTGAGGCAGCCAGAATGTGCCGTAGTGTGAATAAATGCGAGGCACACCTGAGACGTCTTGATGCTGCTTCAAAAGCTCGATATGTTGCGTGTATGTTTCATGAACGGCAGGGGGTAAAATGGAATGTCGATTGTGGTGTGGACGGTTATTGACATCATCACCGGGCTCATCCTCACCACCATCATGTTCCTCGCCCTCGCCTTCTCCTAATCGGCCTCCAAACTCAAAATCCTCATCCTTATCCCAATCCTCTATCTGCCGATCTGGATCCTCGGGTTGTATGATGTAGTGTACCCGATCGATCGAAGCCGCCTGGTTGGATGGTGCAGCGTCAGGATTGGTGGTGGGAGTCCGAGCTGCAGTGCTCGAGTTGGCGCGTGTATTACCGGGTAAGCTGAAGTCAAAAAGGTTGAGTTGGCCGCGGGTCTGTGTTTTATCCACCAGCAGCTTAGGCTTTGGATGGGAAGGGATGTGCAAGGCAGGCAAAACCTGATAGTGGAGTCAGGCCGTTAAGGCAAGCAGTAGGTGACCAATCATGATAACTTACCTGACTCTCGGGGTCGACCTCCCTATATGGGATCACTTTTCGTGGTCTCCCGGGCTTTCTCTTGACAAGGATGGGTGCATTTGGATTGATCGGGGCTTTGGGACGCCCGGGTTTCCGTTTAACAGCAGAGCTGTCACAAGCCGGCTTGCTGCGGGGACGCCCACGCTTTCGGAGCTGGTGATTTGCGCTGAGCTGTGATTCAAACGCGGTGGAGATGTGTGAGTGTTCGGAATCTAGGTGTTGTATGTCATGGCATGCTCCAATGACAATGAATGAGGTCCGAACCAGAGGAGCCGGAAGAATCGACGTCTTCCCGAGTGCTTCCAATTCTGATCGACACTTCCGCCGCGTGTTCTTTGTGTGACGTCGGGACTGTATGTGAGTGAGATTACAAAAGATATTACTAGTAGTCGCAATCGACTTACCAGATATTGAGGGAACATCAAGGCTCGGCAATTGCACTGATGCTTGACTGAGCGAATGTGCAACGTCAAGTTGATCAAATGCTTCTAAAAAACTGCCTTCCGGTTCACTGTAGTTGTCAAACTCGTCATTGGAATTATCACACATTCCTTTGGGCCGTCACAACAGAGATTGAGATGAGCGTGTATGATTATGAGCAGGGAAGCGGGGGCCAGCTACAGTGGCGCGCTGCCAGTGGACAATCTTTCCTTTTTCTCTCTTTTCTTTTTAATTATTTAAGAGTTATTTATAAACCACCACAAACATGGAAACCGAGCCCAATCAAGGTCCAAACAGATAATCCGACAGGATTCTGCTCTCGTTTAGATCATCTGGTGTGATTTTATTCACTTGCCACCATCACGCCACAGAACTCCAGACCCATACCTCGGCGGAACATGTTTTATATCACTTGGACTCGGACGCCTTTGCTTTGTCGAGTGCTGCATACCGAATTCTCAAACCCCAACATGCGAGCATTTGGAATGCTTTCAACATCCCGTAGACATTACCCAAAATCAAGATTCCGGGAGGAAAGATGGGTAGGGACGTGCAACGAGGCTAAATACATTATCTTATAGCTCATGTAACAATGTTTACCTCTAACTATTTCTTCTCAGCGATGCAATATGCCGGGGAACGACCTACCGCGCCTGCGGCAACTTTTTTTCTAAGATGGGTGCACGTGACCTCCTTTGTCCAATATTTGGCTATTTGAGGCTTGATTGGCGAAATCTGGCGGAATATTTGGCTATTTGAGGGCTACCTGGAAGAAATTTTCGGACAGACCTTGGGGGGAGCTTCCGGGGGCCTGTCAAGATTTTAATTGACGAGGTGGCGCTCGCCGCAGCGGAACACGTCGACAACGCCCTGCAAATTCCTCTAAGGCCCGGCTTCTGAGAGGCCGGAAACACAAGAACGGGGACGGTGTACCTGAACACAGGGCCCTAGCGCTTCGTCCCTATCTCCTGGTCCCGGCGCCGAAACATCGCAAGGCACTCGCGGCTTTACTGCTTGCTGATCATGCACTCGCAGAGGTTAGACTGAGGTATCAAGAACGTCGACAACCGCCGGTGCCGCTTGAATGGAGACTATGCCGACTCTGCGGTGACGAAATTGAAGAACCTCTACACGCGCTGTTTACCTGCACCAACTCACCTACACTGGTGGCTCTGCGCGCCTCATTCTGGGATAAATGTGGCACCGAGACGGCTGCTTACCATGGCCTTGCACCGCTGGAGACGCTAAATCAGCTACTGCTAGACGACAATATGGTGAATGCGTTTGCCAAGTTCTGCTATCTAGTGCTGGAACTTTATGACAAGTTCCCGATGTTTGTGCCAGCTGCTGGCTTGCTTCGCGGCGTCCTCGCCGAACCCGCAGACCGGCGCCTGCACTCACTGGACATCATGCTTTGACTCAAAACTCCGGCTCGTGTCCCTTTAAAATTAAAAAACTATGTACTGGCTGCCCTGGCCGATATGTCGTCGCTCCCGGTTTTTTTCCGCTTTTCCGGGAGCCAATCCTGGCTTGGGTGCCGTCCCCGTCGGGTCTGCTCTTATTTATATAGTTCATGTACACGTCCTGATATAAATACGAGTTGGGCGAACAGCTTCGGTTGAGGAGGCCAGTGCGCCGTGGATAGTATACGAGTTGTACTTAGCACGTGATAGTGGGGCGTTCGGTAACGGACCTCACCCACAATAAATAACCCTCCACCACCACCATCAATTTTGCAAATCAACGCGTCATCATCAACACCAAAACCTCTTCACCAGCGCCAGAGCATCATCAGCTGCAATCGACATCCCAAACTTTGATGATTAGCAGGTATCGAATCTCCGTGGAACCGTTTCGAAATCGTTTCTCATGTTTTCCAGTCCTACTCGACTTTCGTGTCATCATCAACGACCTCACCCAGTGCGTGAAACTGGATTTCTTCATTTCGCTACTCTTCTGGATTCTATGGAGTTAAATCTTTGAATTATCAGCATCCTAATATCACTTGACTGGCACACAATTGATCTTGGACCTCCTCTGCAAGTCTGGAATCCGGAAATCGCGGCGCTTTGCCGCTCGACTTCATTTCGAATGGCTACCACATTTTGCAGCGTGTGCCCTCGGCCTCCCCGACCTATTCTCAACGCGGCCAATGCTCCCAGAAGATCACACCTCCTGAATACAGCTATCTAATTCCAAATGGCACTGCCTGTGCTCCGTCGACCGCGGTATCCGCATCTCGGGGCGACCTCTAGTCTTCATGTTTCAAACCGCGCCGACAAGAGGTCCACAGTTACCGCTTGGCCCCTATCTACTAGCCCTGAAATCCCTGAATTGTGACGTATCTTCTGCCTTCTGAAGTCGTCGTGGCTGCAATAAGCCCTGTCATGTGCTGGACTATGTGGTTAGCAGCCTTGTTTGGCTGACCTGGTATTCGGCTGGTGCTTGCTGCCGTACATTTCCAAAAGGAGTGGTGATGAGCAGGAGCATTATGAATTTTCTCCATACCGCTGACTGGGCAACAAGCAGTGGACTATCGCTACTCCGATGGCCACGCTGAAGTCTGTCGCTTGAACGAATAACCTATTTTTGAAACATAGGGACTCGCAGTGCATCAGCTTGAAAGGGATGGTCGATGATAGGCAGTGAGATTCTTTCATGGAACCACTGTAATGCCTAATGCCATCCTATTGTAATCATGTTGCGTTCTTTCCATGTTTCGGTAAGTCTCCTCGTTTACCATGGGGATATCATCACAACCTGACGGGCGCTGGTCCCAGAGCGCTATGCAACCGCTGAGAGACCGTTGTAGCGCATTTGCTGTGGCCGACTTGCTGTGAATGTGGAGCTAAGGGTTAGACGTGCGCCCGTCCGCGATGCGGGGTTGAATTTCGCGTTTAGGCGTCGTTTAATCTCCCTGCGCATAGGTATATTGCATAAGAAGCCGCCCCTACAACTCATCAGCCTCTTTTTATTCTTTGACTTTCCTCCATCGCTACATTTTACAGGGAAAGAATCGCTATGCAAGTAGAGGCGCCGTTAGGCACACAAACTCTTGGCCAGCAGTACCACACCTCAAATGTCCAAGGCAGCGCGCAGGTGCACAATGTCGGACGGGATCAGTACATTCTGTATAATCCCTCGTATCACATCATCGTATGTCCCCATCACTCATGTAAGTATTCTCAACGCAAGAATGACTTTTGACTGACCTGCATGCTTAGCGTCTGAGGCACGCCGGAGTTTGGTACAGGAACAGCAGGTGGTGTATGACAAAGGTTCAGATGAACAGGGTATAGGCATCGAAGTGAGTCTCTATCCTGTGGCCATCTGCACGTCATGTTGATTTGCCGCGCATCTTTGATTGAGCAGCGAGGGCATTTGGAGAATAACTTTCCGCCACTTCGATACCCTTTCGTTTCCTCACCAGCGAGCTATATTCTCCCTATTTTTGGCACGGTGTTTGGATCATGCCAGACACCGCCCAAGCGGACGTACAGCGCAGAGGTTGGACGGGAATATATTTATAATATCATGCGATGGTCCTTACGATCCGGTAAGTAATGCACGAATTCACCCTATCACCTATTTTGATCTTTCCTTCTCAGCCGCATGGCTCTGGCGTAATGTTAAGGCCGCAAGTCCAGGAGCGACAGCGCCGGAAGTAGTTTGAATCTGTTCTCCAGCTCCATAAGGCTCGGCTTGTTCACCATATATGCATCATGACTTATGCATATGCTCGATGATCCTACCCTGCGCCAGAGCACTGCAATGCTTTCGAAAATGATATAATATACGACCTATTGTATAGTACCGAAAGATAACTCAAGGATTCCAGTAGGTAGTCGTGTATTATATCAAAAAGATTGTCATGTACAAAAAAAGCTGTATCGAGCCAACAATTTTCTCAAGCAGTTGAATCCGAAACCCCAGCAGCCCAGTGCTTAATAGCACTTTCTGGCAAGCTTCTGGAGGAGCAAACAGCGCGGGGATGCAGGCAAAGAGAAGCGTTCAGGTGCGGCGAGACGAAGATATTCAGAGAGGCCGGAGGACTCAGGCGATCCTGTATTTCCTGCAAGATGAAGGCGTCCGAGTTCTCAAGTAGCGTATCCAACGCTTTCATGCTCTGTTTCTCTGTGAGAGCATAATCTTGCAGCCCAGAAACCGGCGTACCCGTGACTGTGCTCCTGGCGACCCATCGACCCGGCTTTCGAGAATGAGATAGGTAGCGTACGGGATATTGCATGGTGTACTTGAGCAGCCGAGAGAGACGTGAATGATTTTGCAGATGGGAAACGGGTCAACGCTGCGCCAGTTGTGCACTCTGAGTATCTAAGTGAGAATAGAAATCATAAATGCAGGTATAAGAAATACCTGGTGAGCGCGGTGAGGGAGATTGGGCGCTCTTCGGTGAAGAGGAATGTGGGCCAGATTGTCTGGTGCTGCATCGAGATATTGGGCGAGGATAGGCTTTGATCGTGACGGTACTCCCAGCAGATGAAGGCGAGCGTGTTGAAACTCCGTCGGTGACCATATCGGCACACTCAACATCGGGAATTGTCAGATTGAGAGCAGGACGTCGGGATCTCGAGCTGGGGCATCGCCTCAAAGTACGCCTCGACGACCTCCGAGTCTGAGGAAGGGCCCAGTTGGAAGACATCGGAGACTTTGGGGATCGTGGTAGCTCGAACGAGTGACTATTCGTGATTATCGAGGGGAATAGTGGGCTCTTCGAAAGCAAGTCTGCGGACTGTGACGTCGGAACTTCCGCCTACGCGTCATTAGATGACAGAGCTATGAATGAATGTGCTGACATACTATATTATCCTTCGACGAAGAGCACGCCCACGATAGGCCATCTAGATCACAGAACTCCGTTTTGACCATTGCAAAAGACGATATAAGAGTTTGCTGCTGTTCCTGGGGCGCTCGCTCATGTCAGCAGCGAGACGGAAGTACCGAAGAGCTGAGCTCACCTCGGTCAATTTTAGCGCCAGTATCTCTTCTATGAGCATTTCCTTCTCATCTTGTTCCAGCTGGGCCATGCGCATCTCTCTACGCCCTCGGGGAGTATCTTGAGGAAGGGCCTGAGGTAGGCGGGGCATGCCTATTCTGATTGATCTTGCAGTAAAAAGTAGCACGATAGCAACAAAGCAATCTCTGACCAGCAGAAGGTGAAAGTAGAAGACAAGTAGATGGGGAGGCGGGTCATGGCTGACAGAGCGTATGCCCTTTGACTGTAGCGGCTGTCAGCCCACAAGTCACGAGCTCAGATAAAATATCACAATGGTGTTGCGTTCTCGTCAGTTGACTAGAGCGCGTTTAGAAATCGTCCACGCAATTACTTAGTACCTGATGGTCATTGAAAGAGATGATGTATGCAGCAAATTAGTTCCGAGATCAAACTATTGACCACGTGCACCTGGCCTCAAACCGATAATTCACGGTCACAACCTACCCCTGTTTACTCGTTGTGCTATACACAAATTGGGGGTTGCTGTCCGGTTCAACCTGGCGAGTAGCCAATTTTTTGATACCCCAGGCAGCTCGTAACTTGATGAAAGACAGCGCTGAAAGAGCCATTCGCTGGCAAGTAAACTCGCAGTGACCGACATTCACAGCTTCCCCTGCCCGTCAATTTTCATCTAGCGAAAGGCAGTTTGTCAGAAATATAGCCATAGCCGGACGTGCAAGGGGAGATAAATCAGTAGTCGCGGAGTCCATCATGATTGGCCATAGTGTGACTATGCCGTGTCTGCGAATGCTGAGCCGGTCCCGGACCCGGGTCCGCATACCCGAATCCGTGACTCCATCTGCCTTCAAGTCGAAGGATACATGCGGACGCTTTACCAACCTGCGTCGATCTTGCAATCACTTCTCCTCAACCCCGCACATCATGGGCAAGAAAAGCAAAACGCCAGGGGAGCAGCATCTCATCCTACCCGCGCATGCGTCTGTGGGATCTGCGATCGTTGACACACACACGCATTTGCTGTCGACGTTCACCTCTTATCGAGAGAGATATCCGGCGGGGAAATACGAAACCGTGTACGACTTTGTGCGCGGAGTGTATGCTGGGCTGAACATCGAGGCTGTCGTGGACGTATGGTGCGAGGCCCCAGTCATGAAAGAATACATGGAGCTGGCGGACACAGCGCACCAAGGTGATGATCGGTGGGGTGAGGTTGGCTACTGGTTCGTTATGGGTGAGTTTGATACCTTCTTTCCTTGGCGTATAACTAAAGTCCCAATTATCCCATTGTAGGAGTGCATCCGTAAGCCATCTTTCCTTCACCTCGCCCTGGTCGATCCTACTGAGCAGAAGAACATCAGGCATCAAGCAAGCCAATATAACGACGCAGTCGAGCAAGATATGTGAGCTATATTTCTCGTTGTCTCTCTTCTTGATCAATGTCTCAACTTAATCAGATTGAAGGCCATGGCACACCCCAGATGCGTAGGGTGGGGCGAAATGGGACTTGACTACCATTATGACAACTCTCCTCGCGACATTCAACAAGAGGTCTTCACGCGGCAGCTGCGACACGCAGTTACGCTGGGCAAAGCGTTGACGATACATACGCGCGAAGCGGAGGAGGACACAGAAAGAATATTAAAGTCAGAAGTTCCGAGAGACCACAAGGTCAGTCATTCCTGGAAACGCTTGATATGCATGCGTAACTTAGATATACGCCGCTACAGATCCATATACACTGCTTTACCGACTCTCCCGAATTTGCTTTACGCCTTCTTGATCACTTCCCCAATCTTTGCATAGGCATTACAGGTGCGTCGTGATGTTCCGCCCCTGCTCTTGTTTCTGATTAGCGACTCTCATCCTAAGGTGTAGTGTCGTATTCTACTAATCTGAACACCTCAAATTTGCTACGTCAAATGATACAGACGCCTTCAGCATCCAACTCATCGCCACTTCGTATCTTACTGGAAACGGATGCACCATACATGATTCCAGCTAACATATACACATCTTTGACCACGCCAGAAATGAAGGGCAAGCGGCTACCTCTGTGTCACACGGGAATGATACCATGGACTGCAGACTTCGTAGCTGGCGTACTGAACGAAGATGGAAGTGGAGACGAAGAGCGTAAGATTGAATCGATGTGGGATGCTACAAATGTGATGAAGGTTGCAAGAGATAACGCAAAAGCCATTTACGGCGTGTAGAGAATTCCGTACTTTAGACGGCATTAAAGTCGTAATTATATGTGAACATAAACATAAGCTCAGCGTCCGTCATAGTGAAGTCCAATGCTAGTCCAAACGACAGGAATATAAGTTGAGACCCCAAGCTCCACCACCAACGATGAACCGGCCATCGGGGGAGAACGCAACCGCATAGCAGTCTATGTTAGACGGCGTCGTCATTATAGACGCGTTGATTATCCTGGTTGTCGCCACACGCTTCCGCTCTCGCATATCACAGACAGTGAGATCACCATATGCTGACCCAGAGACGAAATGACGTCCATCTGGCGATGCAGCTATCGAGTGCACCTTCGAGGCCATCTCGAACTCCCTAGCCACCTGCTTGCCCTTCTCCGCATGCCACATCTGAACGCGCGTCCCTGCAGCGCATATGACCACTCTGTTGTCCGGGGTAACTGCGACAGAAGAAACGACTTTTGCATCGCGGAACGACTCCTTCGGATAGTCGGCAAAGTGCCACGCCCCCGCTTGATATTCAAAGAAAAGGAGACGGGCTGCGCCGCAGACGAGCCATTTGCTGTCGTTCGAGAAAGCGATGGAGTTTATTGGGGATGAGCTGCGATGGCGGAAAGGTAGCACGAAGCCGGTTCTTGCACACCAACATCGGAGGTCGCCCCCTTTATCGCCCGAGAAGATGTAGTTGCCGTCTGGAGAAACCGCGATCGACGTTATGCATTGGCTGTGTCCGCGCAGTGGTCCGAATAACACGCTTCCGGAGACGGCGCACAATATCGAGAGCGTGGTATCTCGAGATCCAGTGACGAGGCGACTGCCATCTGGATAGAATGCTATCGCCCTGATGGAGTCTCGGTGAACCTTTTGAGGTATTAAATCTTTACGACCTTCTGGGATGGCCCAGGTTACGATGGAGCCATCACGGGTCCCTGCCGCGACGATTTGCCCATCGGGGGAGAAGGCCAAGCAACGAATCACTGTAGGAACTTCTCGATACCATCGAAAAGACAGGCTTGGGCGCTGGTACTCCTTTCGGAAGGCGCGTGGTCGATTTCGCTGCGATTGTGCTATTGGCGGGTCATCTAGGCTCCGACTGCGAGTCGAGCTACTCTCTGCATCAAGCAAAGTCAGTGGCAAGGTTGTAGGAGGGTTTTAGATAATGCACCTCCCGGTTCTGGTGAAGCTGGATGGGTGTCCATCGTATAACTACTATTCCGGGTTGCCTGGATGAGGTCAGCGATGAAACGTGCCACTAGCTCAAGCGCTCCTCACAATCGAATCCTGTCCCCATGTTCCCCTGACACTGCTTATGGGATCGTCCCAATCTGGCGAGCGCAGATCACCCGATCGGGATCCAGGCACCGGACTCTGAAAAAAATCGCGCTCAACGTCCACACAAGTGTCCACAAGAGTGACGACTCACCTTGTTATCGCTGGCGCTTTGAGGACTGCTTTCGGGCTCCTCACACAAGCTGTCTCGAGAATATGGGTCGGGCGTTTTGAGCCGATCTCCTTCCTTGTGCGAACGAGCTACGAGTCGACCGTTCAGCTTTGCGAGAGAAAGACAACGCAGTGTTGCTTACAGTCATCCCACTGAGGGTCCGTGAAGAAATTGTTGATATAGTATATGTTTTGGCTGCCCTGGATATCGTTGAAAGTTCCTTTGCTAACATCTAGGTTCTGGGCCTTGGCGAATGCCATTTCAGAGTGTGTAGGGCCGTGCTGATGCAGTCTAGGTGGATGGGAGATGAAGGCAGGTAGAAACAGGGGTCGCCGAGGCGAGCTTCAAACTCAAGGTTATGTCCTATCAGAAGCCCGAATACGGAGGAATACGGCCGGCAGGGCTTTATGTAACTGCCAGATGCAATCCAGACAAAGCATGCGGAGAGTAAATCCGTATGGTTGGCCCGTTGGGTAGTTGTGCAGGAGTGATGTGTGTCCTGTTACAACTCGATGGGATCTGGCCGCCGCGCCAATCCATTTTTGGACAGTTCGTGATCTTGCCAGCGCGCTAACGTGATGTAGGTGGCGCCGTGGCGGGCCTCCCTCTCCCGCCACATCTCAAGACTCCCTCATGCTACCTCCGCCCTCGTATACTCACACGAAAGACCAATTAAATATGCTATTATTCCATCCCAGAAACCATTAGCGGCCATTTGAAGTTAGGGTTAATTGTTACCACTATTCTTTATTCAGTACTTATGACTGACCAGTTGCTTAATTGGGCAAAAGCAAGCCTTGCGGCCTCCTATCGTCTGTGAAAGGAATACCGTTGGTTTACGAATGTAGTTTTTAGCCATTAATATCATGAGCTGTTGCTGCAGCGAAAGGAAATAATTTCCCAAAGGCCTCTCAAAGAGATTGTGTAAGACAAAATTGGTGATCAAAAATAACCATAGCCTTGGGAATTGATATGAGAGCCTCCATGGATATATTATTAATGAAAGAGACTCGGAGAGCCAGGTAGAGACACGAAAACCTGTAAACCTGAAGGTGTGGCGGCATGGTCATAAACCCCGCTCCCTGACAGACACAAAGGGGCTTGTCTATCTTAGGCGTCACGGCGGGGACTTGGCGGGGACGGGCTACGGTTGCCGAGCAGTATCAGGCAGGATTTCATATGCCATGTGGCTTGATGCGAGTCTATTTCCTGATCGGTAAGCTTGGTCACGGCATCCGATTAGAGACCCCGTGGGAATTCTCAAACACAAATGTCCCTCCCGATTACTTTCCCTCTCACCAGTGCTCCCCAGGGCATCATTTGAGTAGTCACTGGGACGGATAAGTATTTATTATGACTTATCTACCGACCACCTCTTACAAGGTGGAAGGAGGGGGGAAGGCTCTGGATGACTGCCATAATAATCTAGATTTGGCGCTAGTTCCGGGCATAATAATATTAGCGTATACTTTGGCGCTGGGTGGCAAATTGCAACTCAGCGGCTGGATGGTCAAGCACCCTGAAATAGCAGCCGTAGCAGATAAAAAGCTTGAAATATGTTATAGGGCTATGAAGCGATCTTGTATCAGGTTAATCCACCTATTTTTCAGGTTTGGGGTATCCATAACCGTCACGAAAGGGCTTAAAAGAACAGAGCTACATATTGGCCCGATGAGGTCACGCTATCAAATTTAGTCCTGATTACGGACCGATCCGAATATAATTGTGGCCACTGTCGGCTCCGGACTCCGCCGGGGTCAAGTGAGGAAAGCCTTCACCCCCTTCTCCTTGATCATCTTTGGCAACAAAAAATCGATTAAATGCCTCTATGCATTATTCAAAATGGTATCTTATGGTGCTCCGAATATTCTAGCGGATTTTGCTGGGAGGAGAAGGCGACCGAGGAAATTGAACATACAATTAAGAATTTCCCACGGGGTCTATAGGCGCCAGAGCCGGACTAAGACGGATGAATCGGTGTTATGAAATCCTGCCTGATACTGCTCGGCAACCGTACGGGCGGGAGCCTTGCTAATTTGGGTTAGTGTCTCCGAATCGGAGTTGTAACAGGTGGTTGTACACTCTTGTGCAGCTTGATGTGAGAGAGGTACGCCCGAGCTTCGGCGGTTAGTTCATTGAGATAGTGATCGCGTTTGCGCATAGTCTGTGCTCGGCGCGCATCACGACGCCCAAGCAACAGGTCTAATATAGGCTATACCATCTGATTGCGTGCCTGGACCCTTGCTCCCTCAGCTTTCCTATTGAGGCTCAAAGGGAAATGCCAGGTAGTCAAGTAGCCTATGCTCATGCTCTGTCGACCTTTTGGAATGGATGAAGCAAGTACAACTGCGCATAGGAGTAAACGAAGAGGCCCCCAATACCATATGGGTCCCGCGAGGCATGTCGTCACGAGCGCAGGCAGAATCAACTCGGCGACGACGGAAATGAACAGGGAAGGGTCGATGGGTCTTATTACGTGATGTCGTAACGCACCATATTTAGTATGTCCCCGACTGTGGCCCCGCGCGGCTGCCGCCACAGTGAGCCTTTTCCTTGTTTCTAGTCCTACTGCGCTATTGGAATCACTATTATTGAGCAAATTATTTGTCCCAGAGCTATATCTAGCTCAATATAGTCCCTAAACCGCCATATTAGAGCTTAACACCCTCCCCCTCCTTCCCCCAGAAATAATTATCTTTGGCCTAATCACTAACCTCTAAGCTATAAGCCAAATCTCTGCCTCAAACATCTCATTTTAACCACTATCCACTTATATACCCTATAAGTGAGGACCTGACACTGTAAGATCCTCGCTAATGCTCGACGAGGATACGCTGTTACTCGACACAGTAGATGTGGCAATGGCCACACGGGGCAACGGTCGGGGACATACTAAATATGGTGCGTTATGGCATCACGTAATAAGACCCATCGACCTATGCCCCGGAAATGAATTGCTGGTGGGTCCACATGTGACATTGACAACCAGAAGCGCCCAATTCCCTAGGTTCGGAACAAGCCGCCTTCCACGAGGGAAAAACGTGCCGTTTTCGAGCTCCGCTCACCTTCGTAGAAGGGGCTTGTAACAAGATGGTCGAAATCGATGGGTTATTCCTGACGTAGTGTAGCCTCGAGTATCCTCCCAAACGTCTCCCTCTCGCGGAGTAAACTGATATTTTGAAGCAAACTTAAACATTAGCTTACTTCGTGTTTCTCTTTTTGTTGTGTAAAATGTGTTGGAGAGTCAAACATTCAGGTCTCATGTGCATTTTTGAAGGCCTCACGGCGCGCTTTCTAGCGCACGTTGGATATCAGCGGATAATGTCTCGGACAAGTATGTATTAGATTAGTATATATAGCATAGTATTCAGACTTTATATCTTGTAAAAAGTGTTTGTGTTTGCAGCCAGTACGACATACACTGCAGACCGACCGCCACGATCGCGAAACTGACGGTCAGTTTCGCGTCTGTGGCGCTAATTCACTTCGCGCGTCTCCCTCTCGACCCTCATCTGCCACAACTATGTCGTCTCCCACACCCCAAACACCCAGAAAACATCGACCAGTGTTGGCTCCTAGATCTCCACACACCCCCAGACGGCACAAATTCCCTCACTCCAAGCGCTTACAGGGTATCAAGAGCGGCGGGCTGTCTGGGGCCCAAATCAGCAAAAAAATGATACGCAAACTGGGACTGACCTTCGTACCTGATGACTGGCAGGTAGAGCTAGTCTCTCGCATCTCTTCTGGCTATGACAGTATCTTTGTCGCGCCGACTGGGGCCGGCAAAAGTGTGGTGTATGAGGGCCTTGCAGTGTTAGGGGGCAAGAGCAAAGCTACAGTGGTGATTAGCCCACTCAAGGCCTTGGAGCGAGATCAGGTGCGTTCCAAATACTTAATTACTAGCTGTATGATATTGATTGGCTTAATTAAGGTCGCTCAGGCGAAATTGAAGGGCCTTGATGCAGTCATGATCAATGAAGATAACAGCCGCACCACGTCGATCTGGAAGGCTGCGCGCACCACCGCGCAGCTGATTTACATTTCCCCGGAAATGGCTCTTTCGGACTCGTTCACGAAGCTTTGGAAGGACGCGAGCTTTCGAGGCAGGCTGCAGGCCATCTTTGTAGATGAGGCTCATTGTGTTGACGAGTGGAGCGGTGACGAGTTCCGCCCGCTGTACCGACAGCTCAACACCCTGCGTCACTACACGGGCCAGGAGGTTCCCTTCGTCGCGTGCACTGCGACGTGCTCCTCAAAGACATTTGATGTCATTTGGGAGACGCTCGGATTTGGCCATCGCCCTTTCTGGGGACTCGACATAGGCTCCCAGCGGCTCAACCTTACGTACCTCACACGAGTCCTCAAGAACCCCGATAATCCTGTACTCGACATCCTCAACATCCTCCCCGCCATCCTTAACGCGACCACCCTACGCGAGGCCATCGACAAGGCCATTCTTTACTTCCCTAGCGAGGCGGCATGTCATTTAGCGATACGCACCCTTCGCAAGGTTCTTCCGGAGCATCTGCGTGACTGCGTGCAACCCTTCTCATCAGATGGGTCGGAGGCATGCAAGGCCCAAACATGGGATCAGTTTATGACAGGCAAGATTCGCATCTTGTGCGCCACAGATGCAGCCGGGATGGGCTGTAATGTACCTGATATCCGGTACTCCGTGGTCATTGGCCTCCCCAAGATACTCTCGGTGCTCGCGCAGCGGTGGGGCCGGGCGGCTCGTAACCGCACCATGCAGGGTACATGTCTTCTACTAGTCCCTGAGTGGGCATTCCGGCCAGCTCCACCTACGCTCGGTCTTGCTGTGCAGCGCACAAAGGGTCGGGCCAAAGTACAGGTTGAGAAGAAGACATGGACAACACAGCGGGCTAACTTAGACTCAAAAGTCGAGGCGTTCGTCAATGCAGCCTCTGACAACAGTGAGTATATTTGTCACTCTGCTGTTCATGAACTGACACTCTTGGTTGATCAGAATGCTGTCACAACATCCTCGCGGAGATCTTCCGCCCCACGACATACATATCAACATACTCCTCCCTCATCCACAACACAGCTCCCTCCATTGGTCGCCGCTCGCAGCGCACAATCCATGAGTTGAGCTGGACTGCTCTAGACTCTATCAACAGTGTTTCTCGCAGCAACTGCTGCAGTGCATGTCATCCAGGGCTCCTTGAGCCACTCTCAGCTTCGGGGACTGATGACGCACGTCTGTACGCGTTCGCTCATGAATTCATTCATCCACTTGCACTCCCACCTTCAAGACCATCGTCGGCACTTTCCCTTGTATCCACAAGCTCCGTGGGCAGTTCCGTGCCGACGTTTGAACCCATCAAAGGACCTCAGCCAATCTCACAATCCGACAAGACAGCACTTCGCACAGCACTGAATATGTGGCTTGATGTGCGTCATGCGCGGCTGGGCAGCAGTGTCTTCATTTCACGAGACTTTGGGCTCCCTCCGAGACAGATGGATAGACTGGTACTCAACTGCGGCAAGTTCCTCAAAAATTCGGTCATTGGCAGGAAAGAGATCCTCAAAGTTGTCACACTCGACGTCTCTTCAGATCAAGACATCGAGGATATCGCACGCACAGTCTTGGAGTGGCGCGATGGTCTTCAACTTGTCCGTCGCACGCCAAAGTCAGATCGACGTTCCAAGCAGAGGAGCCGTCCTGATACCGGAGGCACACCGCTCCCGCAACCAAGTTTCGGCCCAGGTCCAGTGCCCATCCCATCTACCCCTTCTATACAGGCTTATGAGAGTGTATTCCGCCTGGACTCGCATGCAGCTTCACCGGCAAGAGCTGGGCCACGTCATCCTGCCAATGAGAACATCTTCCGGTCCTCCCCACTGCCTAGGCCTCCCGCATCAACTTTACCATATCGCCACACCAATACCACACCTTTATACCCTCGCCGCCACACAGCTGGTGGCATATCAACTCCTCTGCCTTCATACCGCTTTCAGAATATGGGGCCTATGCCCACTACTCAGTTTTACAACATTCCTCCAGCAACTCCTCATCCGCAGCAAATATATCAAACTAGTAGCTATACACACACCCAATCCAACTACTCAGACTCCCCATCCTCGTCCTTTCATCGGCATGCGCCTTCGCCAGCTTACAATGGCTCTTATCCTCCTGCTACATCTCCATATACCTATCCTCCTTTGTTTACTCCGTCTTCTTTGCGAAGCTCATATAGTCAAGATATTATATACAGTACGCAGCCATTTACTAATATGCATAATGATAATAATACTCAGTAGTTAACTTTCAAAGCGGTTTATTCTGTCTCTTGTCCGGTGGAAAACTCATCACCCCCACCCAATCCTCCTACCCCCGGGCAACCTCCCATGATCTCGTCGCCATGCAGATCCTCATGCCCTTCGAAATCAAATGGATTTTCTGTCTGGTCAAAGACAGTTCCATTGTCAAAAATGCTGGTGTCGATTCGCGACTCGGAGGTATTGTTAATATTGGATGATACTGGATATCCCAGAGCGGGATCGTATGTGGTTGATGTTATAAAATCAGTAAACTTACCCTCTTGCCAGATCTGCATCCCCATAACCCAGGCATCGGCAATAGCAGACTTTGGTTCTGTAGGCTGGAGTTTTGCGGTGGCGGCCTTTTTTGCTTTTGGCGGAAGCGCTGGCACAAAGTGACCATCCTTGTGCAGCACGTGTAGGTTCTTTCTAACCATTTCTTCCACTAGCAATCGTATATCCTCTTGAAATTTTACCTCCTTGTGCCGACGAGCTCGATTAGGATCACCAAAGAAGTGAGCTACATTGTGGGAGATGTCCCGGAAAGCCTCGACACAGGCGGAGCCCTTTGACATGATGTAGTCGATTGTGACCCCATTTCCTTGAGCGATGAAGACTCTCTATAGAATATGGTGTCAGTAAGCCCCCATCCATCAGATCTTGTATGCTTACCTTCACCCAAAAGTTCAACTGCTCAAGATACAAATCGGAAGCAATCCATCGAGACGGCTCACCCCATCTATTCACAAACCACGACTTCTCAAGCGCAAGGCGAAGAGCGGGAGGCAATTCATACTTCCATTTGACCAACACTTCCACGCATTCTCGCGCGTAGTTGTGCTGTCCGGTGCCACGAAATGCCAATGCCCAGAACTTGAAGACACGGATGACACGCCCAGCATCTGCGTGACTAACCGCATGTTCAAACACGCAGAATAGCACGGCATCACGTATGAAGTAGCTGCAATGAGCCAGCCAGTCATCTCCGCCTTGTTTCGCCTTCTCAGCAGATGCTGAAGTCACAAATTGTTCAAAGATTTCGAGGCTGATCTTTTTGACACTGGCAAGATCATGCCGCCACGACTTCAACTCGGACCATGTTTTCATTCCATTGATAACCCTGGTAAGTCAATCAGTTCTGCCTTAATATGATTGATATGCCTATCTCACATGACACAGTGCAAGAGCCGCGCTATCAGAGAGTGTCGGATCAGGGCTTTCGATGCGGCATAGTTGGGTTTCAAAACATCCCATGTGCGATGCAGGAGGCCTTTATGAGCAGCGAGGGAAGTTGGATCCTCAAGTGCGTGACCATAGTGAGTCCGCATTATGTTGTGGCTGGCTTGCAGCGCATTGTGCCAGAGGGCACTGTTCTCTTCAGGATAGCTGAGCCGCTCCATCTCGTTGACGTCGTCGTTGCGATCTCGACGTGCAGCTCGCAGGTTGTTAGATGTAAGCCAATCCCCCACTACGATCCGGACCTTGGTTGACCACTCCTCTTGTGACAGGGTTGACCGTTCTTGTATCGACTCAAGCACCTTGACGAGACCCTTTTTGGAACCCTCGTCGACATCAAAAACTCCAAATGGTCTTGCATCTGTCTTTTCCACTGGCAGTGGACGATCCTGTGGTATTGATTTTGCAATTTCTTCCAGCATCTGCTTTCGGCCTTCCCATTTGTTCGCATCTGGTGCGTACCTTACTATCATGTCCGCGATTATCCCCAAAAACTCTGCTTTCATATGCACTTCATCTTCTCGGGTAGGCATCACGTCCTCAAACGTTGCTTGAGCACGCTTGCCGCGAAGCGCATGTTTTGCGCCTAGGTCCTCGGCCGTCGTGTCATCGCCAATCGATATTATTGCTGCATTTGTCGCATGTATCATGTCATTACGGTTGGTGATCCGTTGTTGTGATTTTCGAATGAAGATGTTGATATTATCGAAAATGACATAGAAAAGACCGCCACTCTTAATGAGTTCGACGGCTAAATCAATCGCGTCTTCGGAAATCCGGGCTTTGAGTCGTTCAACTGTCATGCCCGATACGCAAATGCCAGCATTACTGAGCATTGTCATGACACGTGCGCTGGTTCCCGAGATTTTGAAGAATAGGCCTAGTATTAGAGGTAAGATGTTAGTAGCCCTGTTGCGCACAAAGGCTAGCATGCTGATTGCAACCACGATGGCCTAGTATTCTTTTAAGTTGTGTCACGAATGAAGGGTAGTGGCATACACACAAACACAGGGTTCCGACTGAAGCCTTTGTAGTCTTTCCACCAGCTCTCGTCTTCGCTCCCGCTGTCAAAATCCCCCCTATCATCCATTTCATCTTCGCTGTCCTCTGTCCCTGCTCGTTTTCTCGCTGTCTCCTTGTCTCTGCGGTACCGGTTTGGTGATGCGGCAAATACATGCATCCAACTGAACATGAATGGAGCAGCGCCACGAAACTTCTCAACCAGAATGTTGGGTTGCAGAAGCTCACGGACCCCCTTGACGGTGAGTTTTGAAAGGTTTATTTGAAAGCTGGTGTCTTCTATTATGCGATTACTCTCTTCAAGAGCAATTTCATCGCCACAAGGTCCGATAATTAATTCATGGAGCCTGGGTCGGGATCTTGGCCACCGGGTGTGCCATAGATTGTAGACAGCCGCGGGGGTGAATTGAATGGCATCATCCTTGGCACGTTCCCTGAATCCCATGAATTGCGAGGCCTTTTCCTTGACCACCGGGATCTCGCTCGAGAACATGAATAGTAGCACTGAGCGGAATGGGATGGCAAGATGGATAATAAGAGATAGGACCAAATGTATTCGGAGCTCCAGATTTGATTTTGTGTTCTGGATTTCGGGTAGGTGCTCGGTCCAAAACTCTGCACCAAATTGCAGTTCTTCCATGTGTGCTGTGTTGCGAGAGATTGTGCCCCCTATATTATTTTGCAGCCCATAGTAGTGAGATCGCGCGCCGCCACCTGCAAAGTCATGTGATCCGAATCTTCAATCACATCTCGCTCGTTTGTTAAATAGCAATACAATCACTAACATTGGTGCTTCTTTCTTCTGCACAGCGATGTTAAAGTGTACCAAGCCCACTGAAACGAGCTATTGAAGCAAATGGATCATAATCACAGTTTTATAGGTCTGATTACATATTTCTTGTGAGTCCTTACATTGCCATGGTATGGGAACACAGTGCCGACACCTAAAAAAAATCTGAGCCGACCAAAATATATTTATACATATGTTAATCATTTCTCTCTGCAACATCAAGTGGATCCAATGACCTTGTGCTGAGGTGGGAGGCGAAGAATAACCTCACTATTTCGGTCACTTTGTTACAAGCCCCTTCTCCGAAGGTTGCCGGCGCGCCGGCACGGAGAAGGGGCTTGCTCCGAACCTACCAATTCCCTACATCTCGATCCGCGTCAGCCTCAAGTCGTGAAAGTCGTCGTGTTCGCCTGCCTCGAGATTGGGACGACAAGACAAAGCAGGGTTAACCAACTGCAGCTTGCGATCGCGAACTGCGCTCGGATCTCTGAGATGATTTATTTTCCTTTGTTTGCGCTTGAAAGCCACCGCATCTGTCGTTTAAATTGATCACCCCCCCTTCAACTCGAACCTGCTTCTTCAAAAGATGGCTTCGAATGACGCTTGCGCGGTATGTGGTAAGAAAGCAGAGTCTCTAGGAGGAAACTCTCTGTTCCGATGCACTGGCTGCAACAATCGCTTATACTGCGGTGAGTGTGTTAGCAATGCTAGTCGATCAAGGAACCTGGAACAAAACTGACTATACCCCCATTGCCCAGGTCCCGACTGCCAAAAATCAGATTGGCCCTCGCACAAGAAGCCTTGCAAGGAGTGTCCCAAATGGTACGACAAACTTCGAATCTGCCAGGACAGAAGGAGTCACGAGGGCCGACTCGAGCTTGTAACCTGGGACTGCCCAAATTCGGAAGACGGGGCCCTCGGCTGGGGTGCATGCTTCATTGAGGAGTCGGACGACCTGCGCAAGAAGTACGAAGTTGAGTATGGCAGAGACCCTGCCAAGTTCTACGAGTTCTGGCCACAAGGGTTTCGGTGGACCTGTTGTGGAACATCAGGAGACATGCGATATGGGTGCGATCATCATGGGTCTGGTTCTATGCCTTGCACGTGCGACTATTGCAGGTGAGTTTCCGATTCCTAAAGCTTATGTTCGCGTGTTTAACAACTTATTTAGAGGGGGTAGGCCTATCCCTGCCCGTCTATACAATGAGATAGACACCCACCGCATGGGACTGAAGCTTCGACGAGGGCCAGATCCTCGCTCGAGCAGCAGGTTCTGATAACATCCCCTTATATGACTGACTCGAAGTTTGAACGCACCGAATATAACGAAGAGAACAAATATGATGTTATTGTACAAATACAATGCGGTAACGCAGTGAATATGAAGGATACTAGAAGCAAATTACGCGTGCCATACAGAGAAAACATGAATATGTTATTGGTCGTGAAATCGTCAAGACACCAATCATGCCTTGGTATCAATATCCAAATGGTCCACGGACCGCTGGGAGGTGACCTCTTGATCGAGAGCTTGCTCTTCCTTTTGAATGTCGGCTTGACGCTTATCAGCGCTGACAGCCCCAAATATGATGTCCATCTCCTCGAGACTGCGGCCTTTGGTCTCAGGGAGGAACCTAAGTCGGAATGAGCAAAGCGTTCATCAAAACGAAGAGTTGACGATAACTTACACTGAGAAGACAGCCATACCCGCAATGTTGATGGTGCCGAACATAAAGAACAGCTTGTACCCCAAGTCGAGTTCCAGCGTTGGCGTCACCTTCGCAACGACGAAGTTGAACAGCCACTGGGAGGCACTGGCGGTAGCCAAGCCGTAATGTCTGGTGCGCGTAGGGAAGATATCGGCGACGTATACCCAGGGCAATGGGCCCCAACCCAACGAGTAGAAGCAGACATATATGTAGAGCATCGCTGCCATCGCTTTGCTGGCTGGTGCAGGAGGTATGGTGGCAGCACCTGGCACGGGGGCAACGACCGGGTGGGTTTTGAGGATGGCGCCGATGATGAAGAAGAGGGTGCCCATGCCCAAGGCGGAGATGAACAAGGCCTTCTTACGACCAAGTGACTCGACGAGGCCGAAGATGCTGATGGTGGTGGCGACGACCTTGACCACGCCGTACACACCTGAGGCGAGGAGAGAGTTGGTGTGGCCGGTGTATCCGATCTGAGTGAAGATCTGAGGTGCGTAGTAGCCGACCGAGTTCTGCCCGCTCCATTGTTGCAGGAGGAAGATGAAGAAGGCAATGTTGAACCGGACGAAGTTGCCCTTGCCGAAGAACGCCTCCTTCAAGCCCAAGCCCTTTCGTGCCTCCCGCTCCTCCATGATCTGCGCCTCGATTTCCGCGTATTCGTGTTTGATGGCATGCGAGTCCCCAACATCCCTTCGGAGGTATGCCAAGTTCGCAATTGCCTCCTCGGTGCGATTACGCGATGCAAGCCAACGCGGTGATTCCTATATAGGAAATGCAAGCGTTAAGATCGTGTAAACTTCAAAATGAAGGATATGCGCACCTTGACAGTGAGTAAACCAAGAACCATGATTCCCGCAGGTACGAGCTGGAAGCCGAAAGGTATCCTCCAGACTTTCGCGCTGCTTGCAAAATGAATCCCAACGCCGTCTATTAACACATCAGAAAGTTAGCATCAACAGTCAAACAGACGGGCATAGATCGACTCACAGTTGATAAAGTACGAGATCATTACGCCGAGAGCCACCATGATCTGGAAAAGACCCGTAATGCGACCCCTAACATTCTTGGGCGAGCATTCTGAAACGTAGGCAGGGGCGACCGCTGAGATAGCACCGATGCCTACACCAGAGACGACTCTGCCGGCGTAGATGTAGCTGAGGCCGCGGCTTCCACCGGCGATGGTGGTCAAGACCTGGAGGAGTTGTCAGCTTTTCTTCGGTTAAAAGAGACGGAAGTGACTCACAGCGCCAAGGGCAAACACCAATGCGAAGATCACCAAAGTCCATCTCCTTCCTATCCTGCTCGAGATGGGCGCACTACCGAGTGCACCGAAGAACGCGCCGGCTTGCAGGACCGAGACGACATTGGAGGATACATCGGCCACGAGCTTGGCGTTGGGTTTCCCATTTGCGTCGATCAACCCAAAGTGCTGCTGGAAGTAGGCCTGTGAAACGACTCCTCCTGCAATACCGCTGAGATGAGATGATGGTAAGTAACGTTTTGAAGATAGAACAAGATCACTGACGTGTCGTATCCAAAAAGGACAATGCCCCAGTATGCAATGACCGCGAGCCCTATCAAACCGGTCAGTTTTCGATTCGCACTTTCCGGAATGCGACAACGTACAATACACCCTGATATTCTTGAATCTGCCGTCGGGATTCATGTTGAGCAATAGACGGGGAAGAGGAGGGGAGTGAAGAGCATGTTGAGGCCTTTAGGCTCTACTTTTAAGTCCGATGTCGCATTGGGTCCGAATACCAGCGGGGAGAACTTGCCATCCTTTTGCGGGGGCGGCCCGGCGGCACACCAGGCTCCGGTCAAATGTGCCTGTGTGGGGAACCTGTCATGCGCCCAACAACCGCCATTCTGGCCGCGTTCGGCATTGAAGGACAAGCTTTACATCAGCGTTCACCTCGCCCAAAGGAAGATAACATCTTCAAAGTGGACTTCATTGACCGACGCGAGCTCTCGATCTCGACCGTGAACCGCGTGCAACTCACATGCGGTGAAAACAAGGTGAGAGATCTATCAGCGGCGATCGCAGATAGTTCACCGAGTCGCACACGGCGGCCTGTGGGGTAATGCGAGCGAGCGGCCCGAGGAAATTGTGGGGAGCGCGGGGAAACTGGGATGATACGCTCATATGATATTATGAATGTATCTCAGGTCGCCAGGGGGCGGCCCGGAACATTGCTGAGTGTTCCATAACATAGACGCAGTGAGTGCAGCTATCGGAGAACAACATGCTGAGTGAGAAAATCCGCCAATCAGATCATCGCCCATTCCTGTCAATATAGACGAAGAGCTTCGAAAGAAGCAGATGTGCAAGTAGACAGGTGACCAGCGGCCATGATAGATAAAATGTAGTACATACAAGATTTTCAACCACAGCACTTGGGCTGGGCTAACATAAAGAGGCTGAAACCTTAAGGCCGAGCCGTTCAGGTACCATATCAAACCTTCTGGTCAGAGTGGTCATCCGACCTCACGGAAGCCACTTCGTGATCTCGAGCTGAGCCGGAAATGTATGATCAGCGCGCCGGTACAGCCACAACACCTGTGCGGCTTACCTTGTTCCTGCTTTCGAATGTCGGCTTGACGCTGCTCAGCTGTGACGGAGCCGAATATGACGTCCATCTCCTCTAAACTGCGACCTTTGGTCTCGGGAAGGAACCTGTTGTAACATCAGTTACCGAATACACGTGGCAACAAATAGGCAGCTCACGCGGAGAAAACAAACATGCCGCCAAGGTTGATGGTGCCAAACATGAAAAACAGTTTGTACCCGAGGGTCGTTTCCAGGGTGGGGGTTACTTTTGCTACCACAAAATCTGTCCCTGGCGTCAGAAAAAAAACCATTTCGAAAGGACGCAGTGTACGTACTGAAGAGCCACTGTGAACCACATGCGACAGCCAATCCATAATGCCTTGTCCTCGTTGGGAAGATATCCACGACATAAACCCATGGCAGTGGACCCCATCCCATCGAATAGAAGGCGACGTAGATGTAGAGCATTGCCGCCATCGCCTTACTTGCCTCAGGGGGATTTGGGATTGGCTGTCCCGCCGGGACAACAGCGGGAGGGTGTGTCTTCAGAATGGCGCCGATGATGAAGAATAGCGCCCCCATGCCAAAAGCAGAGATAAGCATCCCGTTCTTACGCCCGATGGATTCGGTCAAGAAGAATACTGAGAGCGCTGTCGCAACGACTTTGACGACACCATAGACTCCGGAAGCAAGCAGCGAGTTGGCGTGGCCGGTGTAACCAATCTGTAATTGCAGTCACGTTAGCATAAGGAACGAAATCTGATGCTGAGCATATACCGATTTGAAAATTTGAGGCGCATAGTATCCAACCGAGTTCTGGCCACTCCATTGCTGCAGCAAAAAAATGAAGAATGCGATGTTGAACCTGATAAAGTTCCCTTTGCCGAAGAAGGCCTCCTTCAAGCCCAATCCCTGTCTTGACTCTCGTTCCTCGTTGATCTGTGCTTCAATCTCGGCATATTCGTGACGCACAGCCTCTGAGTCCTCTGTATCGTGGCGGAGATACGCGAGGTTTGCAATAGCTTCGGCCGTACGGTCCTTGGTGGCAAGCCACCGCGGAGACTCGCGCACAGTGAGTAGGCCAAATGTCATGATACCCGCCGGAACGAGCTGGAAGCCGAAAGGAATTCGCCATACGTTTGGAGTTGAAGTGAGAGAGATTCCAACCCCATCTTAACAACAATCAGTCATTTCATCAGGCGGCGATGGGGGGACTCACAATTAATGAAATATGAGATCATCACGCCGATGGCTACCATGATCTGGAAAATGCCTGAGATTCGCCCTCGGACGTCCTTCGGCGAGCACTCGGCGACATACGCGGGCGCGACAGCGGAGATGGCTCCGATGCCAACACCGGATATTACTCGTCCAGCGTAGATATAGCTCAGCCCATTTTTTCCACCCGCTACTGTGGTCAAAATCTGTACGAAAGATGTCAGCTAAAAGCAGAAAATGTGAGCGAGTAAGACTTACTGCACCGAGGGAGAACACCAGAGAAAAGATTAGCAGCGTCCACTTCCGTCCGATCTTGGCAGATATCGGAGCGCTACCCAAAGAGCCGAAGAAAGCGCCAGCTTGGAGAACAGATACGACATTCGAGGATACGTCGTTCGTGCGTTTGGTATCGGCGGTACCATCGGCGTTGATGAGACCAAAGTGGGACTGGAAGTAGGGCTGGGTGACTACGCCACCTGCGATTCCGCTGAAATGCGATATGTTAGAGGGCGGGCGCACATATATCTGGTCACTCACACGTCATATCCAAAGAGAACAATACCCCAGTACGCGACAAATGCGAGCCCTTGATTGACATGTGAGATGTGAGATGGAAGAGCTCGATAGACAGCGACGTACAATACACTCGGATATTCTTAAACCTCCCGTCTGCCTTCGGCATAGCTGATATGGAATGCTTGACGGTTGGGAAAGGAGATCTACGGGAGGGAAGAGAAGCGGAGGGGTAAAGAAGCACCTGGATCTGTCAGTTCTCTTCTTATATGGCCAGACCCACATCGTTCCTGTTTTAATTCTATTCAGCGGATCGCGCCCGAGATAGAGTGGGGCATATGCGGGGTATGTGTTGAAAGAAGCAGCCTTCAAGGCCTATGGACGTTGTAAAGATGTAGATGTGAGTGCATTCCCGGTTATCATGCTCCCCGGAGCCGGAGAATGGCATTCACGTCAAGGAAAAGCCTGTTGACAGCGAGGTAAAAGTCTGCCGGGACAGAGAATCTCCAAGGCTTCAAGCTGTCAAGCGCATTGAATGCCGGAGACAATCCGCTAGTGCTGAGCGCATATATGTTTTTCCTTCCAGAGTGACCGTGGATGCCACCACCAGCGTAGTGCCACAAAGGTCTCTGCTGATCTCTACTGATAAGCGGCGATTTCGGTCCCTAGGTCCACCACTGTTCCCGCGGATGTATACATGCATGTTCAGAGATCATAGGGTCTGTCAAAATCTGTGCCTGATGTCCAAGATTGCCGCGAAGATGTGCTTGAGGCGAGGCTGCTACTGTGGAGTCACCCAGGTCATAGGATCGTAAATAATTCCAAGCCGACGGCCGGGACACCGACGGCCTGAACAGTGCTTCAACGAAGGTTACTGTGAAATCGATGTAGTAATACGGGCGGCTTGTAGATCCGTCTCCGTCCACTTGAAGATTGTCAGCCTGAGCGGGGAATGAATGACTCTCGTCTTTTGAGCCTTTTCGCCACAAACATACACGCCTCCGGGCGTGGGACAGCGTTAATTCGAGGGAGAATACCGGCACCGGTGCATCAGGAAGCCGAGCTCGTTATGCCCCAGGGCTTGGCGCTCAGAGATATGTAAAGGAGGTTTCAGCAGCAAGAACCACTTGCGCAATCAGAATCGGAGTTGATAAAAATATGCCTGAGATATCCGGATGGCCACAGCTTCTGATAAGAATAACAGCATTTGAAAAACATTGAGGCCCGCTGACAGTGACTTGCAAGTGTGCGCATCGAAAAGGGGGTCGTGGACAGACGGAAAGAACGAGTGCAACACAACTGATGCCGGAGCTCTTCAGAACATGCACCGACAGCGCGTCGGACGACACCCAGGTCCCACAACCTATACGACCAACCTTTCAGCGCGCAAACACACGTAGACGCATCACTAGACGATATGGCGCACTAAAAGACCAGCAATTCTGACACATCGCGCTGGCACTGAAGAGACCGACATAAGCGCTTGACATCGTACGATGTTCTCTAAAGACCTTGACACTGGCTCAAATCCTTCCTCACGTCGAATGAGCAAAGAAAAGTCACCATTTGCAGTGCTAACGCCGAAGGATTACTTCGGGATAGTATACCAAATGCTGAAGCTTCGTACGTGGCACTGGCCTTCCAATTTGCTTCCCTTTCTGACCTCGCTGTATTAGCCGGTCTAATCGTTTACAAACTCCCTAAAGCCAAACGCGATCCCTCTCACGCCCACAAGAAATATTTGCGTATTGCATATGAAATTGCTGTTCGCCACGTCACCGCGAATCTCAATGTCCGCCAGCTGCGGGTCCTGCAGCGCAGCACACGGAGCCGATATGTCAGGTGGTGCAGGAACCATAGGCAGGTCGTCAATATAGAAGAGACAGGACACGGAGGGACACTGCTTTGGGTGGGAGAGAAGCGGACTGATAGAGTGATTCTGTTCTTACATGGTGCGTATTTTGAGTTCTATGTATTCTGCCAGCACTGAAGAACTTGGTGGCAGGTGGAGGGTTCATGTCACCTTTGGATGTCACCGCGCTCAAGGCCATGAGGCGCATCCAAAAACGACTGAAAGAATCTTCTATATCTGTAGGGCTCGCTCTACTTGACTATTGTAAGTGCTCGTTCTGCCTCAGTGAAAACCGAGTACTGATAGCCTCTCGCAGCGCTTGCACCGCATCACAATTTTCCAACACAACTGCTCCAAGCGAATGATGCCATCGCCCACCTCATTTCGTGCGGCGTAGCACCAGAGAATCTTCAGCTCGTAGGCGACTCGGCCGGAGGCAACCTCATTTTGCAAGTGCTCTCACATGCGCTACATCCCCTCCCAACTTCTCCATCGCAACCCACCTCGATACCCACCTCTCCATTGGCCCCGATGCTGCGGGGAGAATCGAAGCCGCTGCTAGGCGTAATGCTCATCTCGCCATGGGTCAATCTTGCAGGGATAGAAGGCAGTTTTGAGGAGAACGACAAGAAGGATTTGGTCTGCGCGAATGCGTTCAGGAGCTGGGGGACGATGTATCTCAATCAGATGCCAGAGGCATGGCTCGGTTACGCTGATGCCGCGCTACTTCCTGCACCTTCAGCCCCCCCAACCAGCCCCGGACACCTCCCACCTGTGAACGGAGACGCAGATACCACCGCGCCAGCCCAGTGGCTGCTCGACCTGCCACGACTGGTCTCGCGCATCATGGTCACTGCTGGCGAGAATGAGTGTTTCAGAGATGACATCCTCGCACTCCATCAAGCTCTATCTACTGCTATGTCCACTACCCTCTCGTCACCCCCCTCTGAGGTAGTGGTTAAGGTTGAGCCGAGTGTTGGCCACGATGAGCATTTCTTTGGCTTTGACGGGAATGAAGATAGAGCTGGAGATTCGACGCGGGAGTTGGTTGGGTGGCTCAAGAAAGGGTTCGAGCGCATAGGGGTGGATCAATAATGTCGATAGAGGTAGGAGATGCCCAAACTGGATACTTTACACATCCCTATTAATAACTAGTTTAGATTTTTGCTTTCGCTCGAGATTGTTCAATGGGCACAACGGCAATCGGCATCACGTGCGGACAGATAAGATGCGATGACTCGGATGACCCCGATATGGTCACCTACAAATTTTTGCGGAACATCTTCCTGTATCTTGCATCTCCCTCGCCCAACTCATCCACAATGGCGCCTCTCACTCATCCTTCTATCAAAGGTCACCCATTTCACCGAGCTACTGCGCAACCTTTGCTGAACGTTCGCTCCTAGATGGCTGGTTCCGCGAGATCTCGTCACAATGGCAAGGCCAGGCAATGACTTTAAAAGTCAACAAAATTCTGCACGTCGAGAAGTCGCAGTACCAGGACGTGCTTGTCTTTGAGTCTGAGACCTTCGGAAATGTCCTCATCCTTGATGGTGTCATCCAGTGCACCGAACGGGACGAATTCTCGTATGTCTACATCATTACATGTTAGCGACAGAATAGCTAATTGAAACATATAGTTATCAAGAGATGATCGCCCATCTTCCTCTCGCGAGCCACCCGAACCCCAAGAAAGTCCTGGTTATCGGAGGAGGCGACGGCGGTGTGGTTCGGGAAGTGCTGAAGCACGAGTCTGTCGAGGAAGTCGTTCTCTGCGATATCGATGAGGTGCGTACTACGAACTGATATTGTTGAAGTCGATCACTTACATCGGAATTGATAGGCTGTGATTCGTGTCTCGAAGCAGTTCCTCCCCCACATGTCTTCTCTCCTCGCCTCCCCAAAAGTCACTGTCTTCGTTGGCGACGGCTTCAAGTTCCTCGCTGACAATGAGTCCACCTACGATGTCATCATCACCGACTCATCAGACCCGGTTGGACCTGCCGAATCTCTCTTCCAAAAGCCGTACTTCCAGCTCCTTCATGACGCTCTCACCCCTGGTGGGCATATCTCGACTCAGGGCGAATGTCTCTGGATACACCTTCCCCTCATCACCGAACTGAAGAAAATGACTGCTGGTCTTTTCCCCGTTGCTGAATACGCATTCACGACCATCCCTACGTATCCATCTGGACAGATTGGGTTCATGCTTGCGTCAAAGGAAGCTGGACGGGACATGCGGACGCCGCTGAGGCAAGTGCCGGCGTGCAAATACTATAACGAAAACGTTCACCGAGCGGCATTCGTGCTCCCTGAGTTTGGGAGAGCCATGCTGGAAGACGGCAAGAACATCCTTCCCGTGTTTGGGCGTGCGGCGCAGGAGGCAGCCGCGCTGAAAGATGGGAAGCCGAAGAAGAAGGTCCTTTTGCTTGGGAGTGGGTTTGTGGCAAGGCCATGCGCAGAATACATTGTTCGCGATCCATCGAACGAGCTTACTATCGGTATGTCTTTCGCCAGACTTGTATCCAGATACTGATCATACGCTTCAGCTTGCCGTACTCTCACGGCCGCTCAATCCCTCGCCGCAAACCTGCCTAACACCACTGCCATTTCCCTCGACGCCTCCTCCCCTGATCTAGATGCCCAAGTTGCTGCTCATGACCTCGTCATTTCGCTCATTCCTTACACCTACCACGCGACAGTTATCAAGTCTGCGATCAAGGGCAAGACCCACGTCGTCACGACTAGCTACGTATCGCCTGCGATGAGAGAGCTCGACGAGGAGGCCAAGAACGCTGGAATCGTCGTTTTGAACGAGATTGGACTGGACCCTGGTATCGACCATCTGTATGCGATCAAGACCATCGACGAGGTTCACGAGAAGGGCGGAAAGATCAAACAGTTCCTCTCCTACTGTGGTGGTCTTCCAGCCCCGGAGTGTTCCAACAACCCTCTTGGGTACAAGTTCTCTTGGTCGTCGCGTGGTGTCTTGTTGGCCCTTCTGAACAACGCTTCTTTCCTGCAGAACGGCAAGGAGCTTTCGGTTTCAGGAAATGAGCTTATGGGTCACGCGCAGCCGTACTTTATATCCCCTGCCTTCGCCTTCGTCGCATACCCGAACCGCGACTCGGTTCCTTTTAGGGAGTTCTACAACATCCCGGAGGCTGAAACATGCGTGCGAGGGACTTTGAGGTATCAGGGCTTCCCCGAGTTCATCAAGGTTCTTGTCGAACTTGGCTGGCTCAACGCAGAGGAGAAGACATGGTTGAAGGACGACTTGACGTGGGCAGAGGTCATGCAGAAGACTGTGGGGGCCAACGAGGCCACAGAGAGGTACTCTCTTTTCGTTCTCGTTTCTCTACGCTGTCTAACCAATGCGTTTCTTTAGCTCACTTATCTCGAGCATCAAGTCCATCTGCAAGTTCCCCAGCGAATCAGAGAGCTCCCGTATCATTTCCGGCCTGCGCTGGATCGGTCTTTTCTCCTCGGAGAAGGTCAAGCCTCGTGGAGGAAATCTCCTGGACACACTATGTGCACAATTGGAGACACTCATGAAGTACGAGGACGGCGAGCGGGATTTGGTCATGTTGCAGCACAAGTTCATCGTGGAATGGGCTGATGGTAGCGTGGTGTGTCTTCTTCAACATTCCTACACCGCATTGCTCTGATGTATATGCAAACTTAGCAAACCCTCACTTCTACACTGGAAGCATATGGAGACCCATCGGGTCATTCCGCGATGGCGCTCACAGTTGGTTTACCATGCGGGATAGCGACGCAACTGGTGCTGGACGGCGTATTCAAGACTCCTGGGGTGTATGCTCCTTATACCAAGGAGATCTGCGATCCTATACGGGAGATCTTGGAGAGCGAGGGACTGGGGCTCGTCGAGAAGGTTCTGTAAGCCGGTGCGAGCAAGGTGGATAGTTAGAAGTTACTAAACTGTGTTGTAAGAGACGGTGTTGTAAGAGGGTATATCGTGATGCTGTTTTGTGAAATACGGTGGCCTTATAAGGCCCTCAAAATGACGTAAATCGAGGTGAATGCAGTCTAGATCTAGCGTGTCCTTCAAAACATCTTTCTTTTGACACGTTGACACTTTCTTCTCTCATTCGTCTGCCAGAGCAAAGCATAGAGCGCATTCATAGCTGTTGCATCGGAAGGTACAAAGCATCCACAAAGATGGCACCGAAAACTGCCGAGAATGCACTCAATGTTGAGGCAAGGCTACTTGATTCGAGTGCCGAGACCCATGCGCTGACCTACATATAACAGGAATTGCCGCTTGTAAAGATGAGGCACGACCATGATACGTTTCCTTGGGGTGACATGAAGCGTTACACGTCCAAAAAGACGATCAAGCCGACTGGAGGGCAGCTTCCGAGTTTTGCCGCTCGTGCCATAAATGGATGGCATCAGGAAAAAGGACAGCATATGGTATAGGTATATAATGGCCTTATAAGGCTCATAATCAGAAGAATAGGCGCAATATTCGGCATTGCGGGTGCAACGTAATATATTCGAAGATAAGGGTCTATTTCTTACAATGTGCAGAGATAACTTGCGAGCATTGCGATTACAGATCAGATTGTCGCAAGTTGCCAAGGTGCGAAAAGCCTGGTTTTATGCCCAATATCCAATTGCCATGCAAGGGTCTATTTATTACATAGCATTATAACCGTTGCAGCCATTGCGAATGTGGAGCAAATTGCTGTCAGTTGTGAATACCATCGCAGATATCCATTTGAGATTTGTATTGGAAAGATCCGTGCAGTTCAGAAAATTAGAGTGGTATTGGCAAACTATGGAAACAGTACATAATAGGCTCTCTACTGCACGCTCTCGAGAGCTCACTGCGGGACAGACAATCGTGTCATGCAAGGCCTGGGTATGTAGTTAGGTTTAGCTTGTCGCACCTGAATCAAACTCAGTCTGCCGCACGGCCGTTGCGGTGATCGCGCGTGCTTGCACCTTCACAGCACGCACACCGGCGCGGGCGCGTCAGCAGATGAGTCGGGGTCGGCGGGGAGGACGACGAGCGTGAAGTCCGCGCTCGCGGAGAGCAGCACGCGCGAGGATAGGCCGGTGACCGTGCTGAGGAGCCTCTTGTGTGTCACTTGCAATATTGGGGCGATGAAGTCTATTCGGACGGAGACGTCGAGGTGCAACCGCACGCGAACTGTGTGCCGTTGGGCGCGATAGCGAACGCGGGAATGCGCCGAGGGGAGCGCCGTGTCCACGCAGTCGCGCGCGAGAACGAGGACGAGTTCGGGGGCTTTGGGAACTTGGAGCGCGGGGAAGGGACGGTGCAGGCGGTTGCGCAGCGTTCGTCAGCGGTCTAAGCAGCGAGCAGAGTGCAGCACCCGACTCACCTCGCTACTGTCGCACTCGACTTGAGAAGCAGTTGATGTCCTGGTAGCAGATTCAAACGACACTCGCCATCGTATCAGCATCGGCCCAGGTGATGATGTGGGGGAAAGAAAGAAGATGCGGCCTTCAAGTTGAGATGGTGTCGTGCGATTTAATGAGGGGAAGAGCGTTCTTCCGCACAGCATACAGGTACCAAG